>MU160777.1:45085-64045 GCA_015888305.1 Antheraea pernyi | reverse complement strand
TTTAATGAAACAAGGACTACGTTACGCCCAAGGATATGCTTTATGATTTTCTTATTATAAAACGAAAACGTTATTATACGTTTTATTGTGAACCCAGTACTTTAGCAGTGATGCGTGTTCATACAAACAGACATTTGTAAAACTGATTAAAATGTATTCTATTTATTATTCCTAGACACCGGCAACAATTTTTATCATGAAAATCGAAAAAGATACGATAGATTTACATTTAGATTCACATGAACTCAGATTTAATTATATTTGCGTTGGAGAAGAGAAATGATATTTACTGCATTTTAGGACTGAAATAAATCATACTTTATGATCCTCTGATCTCGAGATAATATATATCGGAAGTCTGCATCTAATCGTTGCGAACATTAACATAATTCGCTTCTCTATTTGATCCTATAGATTCAAAGAAATCGGATAATATGTCATATTATATGGATATTAGATTCATGAATATGTCATATTATATGGATATCATACTTTCTTAATACTTTAAGTATAAAAAAGTATAAAGTAAAAAAGTGCCGACAGAAGTGAAAACTCAAAATAATGAAATAAATGTGTTCTCTTTTGAATTTTCATATTAATGATAGTGTGAATGTCAATGTTTAAATTTCAGAATTTGTTTATTGAAATTATTAACATTAGTATGGTTCTCATATCTATTGGCACTCGGAGAAATAATTATATACATTTTTATAAGGTCCATTAATCAATCAAGTTAATTTATTACAACTTAAAACTGTCCCTAATCTGATGCAAGCCCCGCAAGCGCAATACGGCCAGTAATGCTGACATAGGATGTCATAAGGCGAAATTACAAATTTACTTCCTGCCATAAATACCCCTCAACGCGCCTAAAGTAGATTTTCATTTAAAAAACATAAGCCCCATTCTTCCATAGATATCTTGATAATTTTAAATAACGACCAAGTATTAAGCAATTGAAACTAAAACAATTTGATCGTACGCTGATCGAAATTTTCGTGATGCGCGTAACCGTATATCTCTAACATATTTAACATAATATCGTTATATAGTATAAAACAAAGTGCCCCACCGCGTCTGTCTGTCTGTTCGCGATAAATTCAAAAACTACTAAACGGATTTTCAAGCGGTTTTCACCTGTAGATAAAGTGATTCATGAGGAAGGTTTCGGTGTATAATTTGTCAATTTTTTTTATCAATAGGGAATTATATCTACCGGGCCCGTTAGTGCTTACTAAACTAAAAACTGTATTTCAGTAATAAATCACAAACGAAATCAGAGATTAGGTGCGAACCAAGAGTTTGCAGGTAAAAACTATATTTACATAGGTATATAATTTAGAAACTTGTTAGTAATCATAAAACTATAAGAAAGTTTGGAACAACTTCAACGAATTCATATTAAACTATATTGTAAACAGTAATCAACCTTCAATTTCTCAAGCCATAAAAGAAATATTAAATCAAATTGTATACCGAAATTCAATATTTCAATTTATAAAAGAACTCCTTGCAAGTTTTTGAAAGTTAATTTTCCAATAGTTAAGATTGAAAAATTGATAGAAATTACTGATTGATGTAATGTGAAAAATTTAAATCCAAAAATATTCCACTATAAGTTTGCAGCTCTTTCTCATTACATTTAGCCTGCTTTTTGTTTGGCAATCAATCTTCTAGATTATTATTGCCATTATCGAGTAGGTAAAGACATTAATAATATCTTGTAACAATTCCAACGCTCAAACAAGGTGGTGGCTCCCTTGTTTTTTTCTTTCCAGGGAGTTTTTGTGCCATCTCAGAATTCATGCTCTGTGGTAATATTTCCCACCCACTTCACTTGTCGAGAAGCTTTCTCTGCCTACCCCTTACGTGGGTCGGCGAGGTGACTGAGCTGAGGCTATGCCTCCTTCAGTGATGATCAAATCAAATCAAAATACTCTTTATTCAATTTGGGCCCTGAGAAGGCACTTATGAACGTCAAAGCTACCACCGGTTCAGAAAACAACCCAGTCATCGAGAAGAAACGGCAAGAAACTCGATCTGGTTTATCTTTTCATAATAACTAACATTTTTTTTTTATTATTACAATATAATAGACACATAAAGCTACATTCGTTTTTAGTGTTTGCACACAGAGAGGCGTCACTTCCAGACGTCGCTATCGTTCACATACTGATCCACCCTGTAATAACCTTTATGTATTAAGACCCGCTTGACATAACACTTGAACCTACTATCCGGCAAATCGGTAATGTGTTTTGGGACTTTGTCATAAAAAATTGTTACTGGTCTTAGTAAGCCTATCCTCGTGGTACGCCAATTGATATTTAATTGGTCATTCAGTTATCTGATCATCTTCTTCGGTGACCACCAGGTGCCTCGGTGAGGGTTTGTACCGCTTGTCCGGCGGTGTTGCATGTAGCGGAGCTATACTCTTGATAGCAGGGAAGCTCGACGCATCCGCTCGCTCGAACATCGCTATAGCAATCCTGGAGATAAAGCCTCCCACTTCAGATCTCGAGCACTGGTCGTGTTCCGCACGTAGCTGGGGCCTCTGTGACTTCATTTGCGAACAGTAACCGAACCGAATATAAAATCTAATAGAAGACAGACTCATATCCCGCCAAAAATTGCTTATCGTATGTTCAAAGTTTGCATCTTTTTCGTTTTGTTAATATCTATCCTCTATTAATTATAAGCCTTTTTGCTAATCTTGCTGATATTCCCATAGTTTTGAATTCTTATAGGCTGGTCTGCTAAATTCACTCTATATATCCATAACTATTGTTCATTTTGGATTTTATTTCACAAGTTATAATCGTCGACGTCAAAAATCCTGGGGCCTAGTGGTTTGAAAGGTAGGATATTATTCAAATGTTCGCAGGTTCGAATACCGGCATGTATCAATATTTTTTCTGGAATTCGCGTACATTTACTAAGTTAAATTGGTAACACTATCGTATGACGGTAAAGGAAAACATCGTGAGGAAAGTTGAATCTGAGAATGTTCTTGTCGTGGAGGAATTTATAACTGCAACTATAAAGCATCATCGTTGCTGAGAGACATACGTTTTGGCTCCTAACAGTTTATAATAAATACGCTATTATGTTTACCGCCTTGTTTTTGTAGTCTCTATTCTAGATACTTAATATTTTCATTGAGTGATATTTCTTTAGTATTAGATATTTAGGATTACTTGTTATTATTTTAGTTTATATTGTGTTTATCTTTATAGTGTTCACATTTTAATTTGTCTACCACATAGTGCATGCTGTGGCAGCTTTTAAAGGCCAATGTGCCTATAGATTGTTCATATGTAGTGTCGATTCATGTGTGGTATATTGCTCACTAGCTGTTCTTAAATAAACAACTAGATTTCTCAGAGTTTGAAATCGCCAATAGGTCGTGTGCTGTCGTGGTTATTATGCCCATACCTTCGTTTGGAAAGAGGACTATGGCTCTGCAGTGGGTCTCTTATAGGTTGATGATGATAATCTAGTTAGAACTATTTACAAAGAAAACAATTGTTCGCTATCTACTAGAAAATCATTTTACGCTTACAATTCTATTTAGTATCTACATAAATATGCAGTATTGTTATTGGACGGTATTCAATATCTCCATAGATTATGAATAAATCTCTCCATTGCGTTGCACGTAATTGCATTTTTTGATCCTCGCACCAATCCCAATAACTGTTTTCGATTTCTAGATCGGATTTACATGAGATTTAGTATTCGATTTTACTCGAATTGGCTTTGCGTTTTATTTGTCTTTTTATCTGTGTTATTTACAATTTTACAGTATAGTAGCTGTGCCCGCGACTCCGTCCACATGGAATCTAATGAAAAAAACCAGTGACAAATAAATCATCTGATACTCAAGTATAAGCTTTATGATTTTCTTGGTGATGTTTTATTGTGACCTCAGTAATTTAGTAGTGATGCGTGTTCATACAAACGGACAGATAAACAGATATATCTAAAAAATATTGAAATGTATTTTAATACTTATTCCAAGACAACAGCAACATTTTTTTCACAAAGGTCTAAAAACTAATGACACGTTGGATTTTTATTCTTATTTTATGTATAAATTTCATGTTTAGAGAAAAAAACATAAACAAAAGATTGAAAGTAAGACTCATTTATACTTTGTCTACAATTTTTATTGTAAACTATTATATTCGTTTCAAAATTAAAATACTCTTTATTCAATTTAGGCCCAGAGAAGGCACTTCTGAACGTCAAAACTACCATCGGTTTGGACAACATCCCAGTCATCGTGAAGAACCGGCAAGAAACTCGATCTGGTTTATCTTTTCATAATACATAACATAATATTTGATTATTAAAACATAACGACATATAAAGAAAGGTACATTCGTTTTTGGTGGGTGCACAGAGAGAGGCGTCACTTCCAGACGTCGCCATCATTCACATATTGATCCACCCTGTAATAAATAGCCTTTATATATTAAGACCTGCTTGACATAACACTTGAACTTACTATCTGGCAAATCGGTAATGCGTTTTGGGACTCTGTCATAATATCTAACGCTACCTAACGCTAAATCTAACCCAAAAAACTGTTACTGGTTTTAGTAAGCCTGAAACATGGAGTGAATAGTTTGTTATTGTTTTTAGTATTTACATTATGGCGGTCTTTTACTAAATCCAGATTATCTAAGTTTTTGCGGACGTACATCAAATTCTCAAGAATATATTGAGGCCAGAGTTCAAATACCGAAGTCCTGAAACTTAGTCCGTAATGATTCGCTAGGCCCCAAATTATAGATCTCTCGAACTGCCCGTTTTTGTAGTAGGAATATGGTGTCCACCTTAGCTGCTGCCCCGTACAACAAAATGCCATAAGACATTAAGCTATGGAAGTAAGCGAAGTAGATCAACCTAGCAGTGGCAATATCTGTTAGCTGGCGAATCTTTCGAACTGCGAACGCAGCAGAACTTAATCTTCCCACCAAATTTTTTAAATGAGGACCCCATTGTAATTTAGCATCAAGTGTGATACACAGGAACACGGTACTGTCAACTAAACCAATTAGATTCCCTTGGATCTCGATTATACTATCTGTGGGTGGAACATTAGGTAAGGTAAATCTTATGCATTTTGTTTTGTCTGCATTTAGCAATAAATTATTGAATGCAAACCAATCAGAGGTTTTATTTAAGATACTGCTTAGATACCTAAACTCGGAATCTATTCTTTTTACTTTAAATATAAGCGAAGTGTCATCCGCGAAAAGAATTACATCTGCACAGTTATCAACCACTAGTTGTAGATCATTTATATATACAAGAAACAAAAACGGCCCTAAAATATAACCCTGTGGAACGCCAATTCGAGACAAAGATCCCGCAGATGTTGCTCCGTCTATACTAACTTTATTACAACGATCCTTTAAATAGGAGACGAGAAGGTCGGGAGAGACTCCACAAACACCGTAATGTTTTAATTTCAGAATGAGGGTACTATGGTCAACACAGTCAAAGGCCTTAGAAAAATCACAAAACACACCAATTGCATCCTGGGGTCCCTCCCAAGCCCGCAATATATGACTTAAAAGCGTTGCACCAGCGTCAGTAATTCTGATTTTTTGAAGCCGAACTGTTGACTATCCAATATCTCTTGCGCTTTAAAATATCCTACTAATTGCTTAAGCATAATCGTCTCAAAAATATTGCTCAATGACGGAAGTACAGAAATTGGTCTATAATTTGCAAGACTATTCCTGCAGCCTGATTTAAATAAAGGAACTACTTTACTTATTTTCATTAGATTGGGGAAGGTTCCTTGTGCTATACAATGTTTAAATATGTTCGCTAAATTGTAGTATTTAAATAGATTTTGATCTTTTGTGAAACTTCTTATGGGAGTGCTTTGAAATCTGATCCGCAACCTTTTTGTTTGCGACAAGTGGTGGGGTGAACACTGGCTAACGTGTTGAGAACACCGGTTCTCGCCCATAACCGAAGTTAAGCAACATAGCTTGCGGTCTGTACTTGGTTGGGTAACCGTCTGGGAACACTAAGTTGGCTTGGCTAGCTTGGGTTGACGTTGGCTGTTTGTTGTATTTTTTACTGTAATAGAAAGGTTTCCCTTCTCGTGTCTTTACGATACGCCTTGTTTTACCTTATTTCGTTTCTGAGACATTCGATTGTTATCAAAAAAAATTTCATGTTAGTTTCATTTAATTGTATTAAAAATTAGCACCTACAAAATTAAATTTTGGTCGGCTCGCCCAGGGTAGTACCACCCGACCCACAGAAACACCGACGTGAAGTAACATTGCTTGTATTGTGCGTTTCGTTCGGTCAGTGAGATCGCCGGAGGCCCACCTCCGGTAAAAGGCTGCCAAAGCACTTGCGACTCTCTTCGTGTCGCTAGTGTCTATGGACAGCAATGATCACTTACTATCAAGTGACCCACCTGTTCGTGTGTTCCCTATAATCTATTTAAAAAAAAAACCATTTTAAGAGTCTATGATTTTGTAAGCACTACGCATCTGGTGATGCGTATATTCTTGCCGTGATAAAGTGGGGCAAGCGGTATAATTTACCTCTGTAAATAAGATATATGTGTCGATACATTTAAAAATGAGCCAAAGGCCAATTTGAATCGTTTATCGATATATTTTTTTTTAAGATTTCCAGTTTTCATTCACCTTGTACGAAGTCCAAATTTTGCAGTCCATAGGGTTTTAGTTTTTTTTATGATCCGCATATTTTACATGTACAAAATTTGGAGATCTTAAAAGATAACGTTAAATATTAGGAACGGCTAAAATTGGGTCTAGTTTATTTTTAAATGTAACGACTCATATTGTTAAGGTAATAAACGATGCGAACGAAGTCGCGGGTATCAGATAGTATTCATTTAATTTGATAAGGTTAATAATAGTGTCATGATCATCATCATCAGCCTGTAAGAGGTACACTGCAGCCTCTTCCATAAGCCATAAGGCCATAAGCCTCTTCCCGAAGGAAGGTATGGGCGTAATCACAAGGCCAGCCCACGACGTATTGGCGATTTCAAACTCTGAGAAATCCACAGTTCTATATTTTTCCCGCATACAGTAGTACTACAAGAACATTTCTCAGGTTTAGGTTTCCTCACGATGTTTACCTTCACCGTCAGCCCGATAGTGTTACCAATTTAAATTAGTAAATGTACGCAAATTCCGAAAAATTGGTACAAGTCGGGGTTCGAACCTACGGACATCGGAAAGATATCCCAACGGTCAAACCACTAGGCCACTGTGACTTTAATAATAATTTAATTTAAATTTAATAATAATAAGAATGCAAGAGAGATTAATGAATCCATACGAAATTATATTTCACAGTAATATATCGTTCGTGGAAATAGGTTCTTCAATTAATCCGAGTCAACGAAAGAAAATTGTACGAAAAGGATAAGTTCCAAAGCGAACTGTAATCATGAGGACGTGCTTCTCTTGGGAGATCTAAAAATAAAACAGCCTTGTATCGATCAAACGCCGATGTACGTATGAAACGTGATATATCGTGTGTGAGTGCTAACGTCCTAAGTGTTAGCAAACTACTGTATAACATGATACTATCGAGAATGTTTGAATAAACATTATATTAATGATGATAGAGCTACGCTGAAACTATTACTGGTTTCAGCATGAATGGATCGGCTTGCCCGGGGTAGTACCACCCTCTCATAGAAAACCGACGTGAAGTAACAGTGCTTGCATTGTTGCGTTTCGTTCGGTCAGTGACAGCGCCGGAGACCCACCTCCCCTCCCCTCTTCTCCTCTCCCTCTCCCTACCCTAATCCCTTCTCCCAAAGGGTGGCAACGCTCTTGCGACTCCTCTGGTGTTGTTGATGTCCATGGACGGTGGTGATCACTTAACAGCAGGTGACCCACCTGTTCGTTGCCACTTATGACATAAAAAAAAATTAGTTATAGGATCGCATCTTGAGAATATAAATTTTATGTAAAATCGACCATGCTTGGAATGCCTTTGTAATTTCTCTACTGTTTTATTGGGAATTAGTAAAATATAGGCATAGGGAAATTAACTGACCCGACAGATCATTTTTTGTTATTTCCCATAGTAAAAAAACTCAACATCATCGGTTCAATATTTTATGTTCATATATTTTATATTCATTTTTGACACTAAACAAACATTGCAAATAATAACTATTGTTCTGATATAAAGATTGATTAATATAATTAATTATTATTTACCTGAAGTTGGTCAAGTGCAGATAATCTACGTCTGGGCCATCTGATTGATATCTTGTCGTGTATAATAAGTATGTAGTAATAAGTGCGTTATTTATTTTTCTTAATTTCTCCAACTCGGTATGGTTAGGCTAGATTAGACTTGCAAACTTCGATCAACAATAACTAAACAACGGGTCGGCGCGAAAAATACGTCTCTGTAAATAAGAGCTCACTTGAAATGTGTGCCCTTATTTTGTTTAGTTTGTTTGAAACACAGCCAATGTAAGCCCGTTCCACATGCCGCAGTGTTTGCAAAAGATGCAAAAATAATACCCGAAAAAGCAATTTAACGGCCGGAGTTTCTTACTTTCGCTAAATACATGTTGAATAAGTTATATTTTATGCTTTAAACTAAGAAATAATGTCAAATTTTGAACAAAATTACCGATTTTAAACCTGTGATACAAATGTTTGACCTCACTAGACACAAACACGCACAATACCGGGACAACGTACTTTATTCATTACGAGTTAAGGTTGAATTCACATTAAATGTTGTTTATGTTATCTTTTTATTTATGAGGGGAGTAATTTATTACTTTGCTCGTTTTATCGTAAGTATTAGATAATATTTTGAACATTTGTGACTTTATTACTAGGTGTTATGGTTGTAATTAGGTTGAACTTAAAACAGTTTTAACACTTTTTTCTCCTTTTCTTAGTAAACAAATAGCTACACATAAGTATATATTTACGCGGACGGCTTTAAGCTTCGATTTGTGCGTGACCCTTTATCAAAGTTATTGTTGATCGAAGCTTGCGAAGCAAAGACTGCGCGAGGCGTCCGCCACAGTATGTAAGTACCGAAAAGGTAAATAATTTTATGATTTAGTCATAATTAGCAATTCTATTATAAATCTAATACAGTTTGTAAAATATATTCCGAGTAATATTGTTACGGCCGATTCTGTTTAGATTCTATTTAGTTTGAAGTTCGTTCGTTGCATTTTAAATGAAACGATTTAATTATCACAAAGCTATGAATAGTGTTAGAACTCGTTTCACGTTCTCAAAGGACAATTTATGACAAAGATATAACATTATAATGAACAATAAATAGATAAAATTTAATGTTTATAAATATTTAAAGCCTTCTATAGCCGCATAAAGTTTATCGCCGGCGAGTTTGTTGTAAATTTTTCATTGAAGATTTTAACTTCTGTTGCTTGAATATCATTAAATATTATTCTCGTAGGATTAATTAAATGCCGTTCCCTTCTTAAGAACTTTATTTGTACGTGTACAAAACAGAATATAAAAATTAAACAGACTCACTATCGCTCAATTGCGCTGTGATCACGACACACCATACATTTTATTTCTCTTTGTGTTTGCATCGATTTTTAGAATTAAAATGTTCACGGAAATATCTGGAAGGTTGACGTAATTGTTCGTAAAATTCAACAAGATTTGAGATGTGCCATTGTTTAACCCTTTTCTTTGCATACATAAGTTATAGTGGTGTAAAGATCTAGTGTATGAAATTATTATGACGAATTTATTTTATTTAATTAAGATTATTCTTATACGTGTTGTTTTAACATTTTCGATTGATAAAGGTGTTAATTTGCGGAAATCAATCATTAAATATCATAGTCGATCAATTCCAGGCGGAAGTGCAAAAAAACGTCCACTATAATATTTAAGGTTTAAACATTTCTAGTTTGCTTTATGGCTTTTTTAATTTAACACGGCAAAATGACTGCACTATGCCTGATGGCAAGCACAATACAATCTAAAAACAATGGCGACCACCGAGTGATATACTATCCATCGCCGGTCGCCGCTGTCATGCCGGCCTGCGAAAAGCTGGATATGCACAGGTTGATCCCGAAACCCGACCCGCAAAAGCGAATCACTATACCGGACTTTTTCGCCATATACATGGTGGTTGCGACCCAGTCAGGCTGTAAAACCCTACCACCCCGCAAACTGTTATAAAAATACAGCGAAATATACCTACAGGTAGTAATATTGTGTAGATTAACTTATTTGTTTGATATATTATTTAATGTAACAAAATATAATAATATAACGTATTTAGAGAATACATCTTTAGACTTTAATGTATTTAGAGAATTATTAAAACATATATAAATCTGTGCAGTAGCTTTATTTCTTTATTTTGAGTTATAAACACACAAACAGACATACATGACGAATAACGCTGTCAATCGCTGAAATTAAATTAAATTAATTACAGAACCGCTACTCTTATTTGGCTAGCGATGTTTTGTCGTATTTCTAATTGCCAGGACCAGGTTTATGAGAATGTTTAAAAATTGTATGAAAATTCGGGTTCAAAAATCATTATATAAAAAGTGAAGTGAGAGAGACAGGAGATGATAAGGAGATTTTTAAAAACGTTCATAGACTTGATAAATTGACGTTCAGCAGTTGCCATTCTATTTTATTACATGGTTTTAGGGAAGATTCTGTCTCATATTCCTCGTTAGCATATTCTTGCAAGGCCTGAGCAGTTAGCTTATGGTATATGAGGGTTTATTTCTCATAGAACAACGATGGCCAACTCCACGCCTGAGAGGACAAGTGAGCCCACAGTTGATCTGTAATGCGCCCGCTGCAAGATTTCCAAAAATAGTAATTTAAAACTGTATGACATAGGTATCAATTTCACCTAAAAATAAACATGTGCCCACCGCACTGTAAAAAATGTTCATTGCACACTTGCTTTGAAAAAGGTTGGCCACCGCTGTCATAGAATAAAATTAATAACTTTAATATTGCAAACGATACAGACTATGTATTGTTGTTCCAGTTAATAGCATATTTATAAATTGGAATATGAAAAAAACTTTTAAAACTATATAGAAGTTTTATCAACTAACTTTCCGATATGGTTGAGATTATGCTGCGAAGTTAAATTGAGAAAAATTTTCTTTTCAAGCCTTACTTTTTTCTGGTAGCGGCTATTTACTATATGCATGCAAATGTGTTCGTTCACTCGAAGACTATTATAAGTTGATATTATAATAGGATAAGTTGGTGAATCTTTTCGAATAACAGTCTAAATGGCTTTGTTATATTATGCCTAACATTGTATTAAATAAGAAACAACTATAGAACAAATTAAATCTAAAATCCTGTAATCTTCTATTCTGTATATTGTAGTTGAAATAAACATAGTCCAGTAATATGAGACAAAAAAAGGTGAACCTCGGAATGAGACATAATAGGCTGGAAATTTCATACGCCTTTACTATTTGTTTCTCGTTCGCTTAATTAGGCATTAAAAATAGCAGAGGACCAACCGAACTTAAAAAATAAATAGCCTAGAACCATGTGCGAAAAATTCTGCATCAAACGGCATAGTCCTGTGCCGATGCGTTCAGTAGTTTTGGCGTGATTGTTCTTCAAAGTATTTTCAATATATGTATAGCTTTGATATTCCGAAAGTTTTGTCCTACCAAAATCAAAATATCCTTTATTCAATTTAGGCCCTGAGAAGGCGCTTATGAACGTCAAAGCTACCACCGGTTCGAAAAACAACCCAGTCATCGAGAAGAATCGGCAGGAAACTTGATCTGGCTTATCTTTTCATTATATATAGTTTTACAAAACATAAATTCTTCATTCGTTATTAGTGGATACACAGAGAGGGGCGTCATTTCCAGACGTCACAATCGTTCACATATTGATCCACCCTATATTATTTATTTACTTTAGATATTAAAACCCGCTTGACAGGGGTTAGTAGGAATATTATCATTCAACTAACCTGTAGCATGCAGTTTTCTTAACGGGTCGACAATAGCGAAGTAGCGGTCGGCGGAAAGCGCAGTCAGCGTGAACACTGAGACACCTATGCTGACGTCTTTAGCAGCTTCTGAAACCCGGCAGACAGTCGTACCCCAAGGCCACGACTCCACAGTGTAGACTATAGATGTGAAGGGCACGCAGGTTATAATGACCAGGAGGTCAGCCAGCGCTAGAGAAAGAATGTACCTGGAGACAAGGAATATTAACGTAAATTTATAATACGATAGGATACATAAAAATTACATAACAACCCGGAAGTGGGGGGGGGGGGGGTGTGTTTAAAAAATCGGTACAAGCCTTTTCTTGAGAGGGAGGGGATAAAACATTGTTTATTACAATTTTAAAATCTTAAATGTGTTCATTTTCAATGTTATGTTTTAAATAATGATTATAAGACATTTTTCTTGCATATTAATCTAGTTTTAATTATTTCGAGATTAAAAAATTAGTATTATAAATTATATTATTAATTGATATTATATATTCATATACTAATATGTGATGTCCGATAGCAATAAAAGAGTATGTCCGAATTTATTTGTTAAACAATAAAAATCTTTGATTTCTTTATGATTCTTCTTTATGTTCCCTTCCTTTTTTCATCTCACTCATTATAACTGTATCCCTACTAATGTCTTTACAATATCATTGAAATAATGAACGTAATTAATTTATTCATTCGATATAGCTAACTAGAGAATCCGAATCCTCCGAATCCGAATAATTTATGTACTTATCTGGTATTTCAGTCGGAGTTATATGGATACTAGCCTCTGCCCGCGACTTCGTTCGCGTGGAATAGTTACTTTGGGCTAACGTTAACATGCAGCGGAAGTTCTCAAGAGGAAAAAAAACGATTTTGAAACGTTCTTCATTGGTGCTCCGCTCCTATTGATCTTAGCGTGATGATAAATAGCCTATAAATTAGCCTTTCTCGATAAATGAGCTATATAACACTAAAATAATTGTAGTCCGGTGAAGCTGTTAAGACCTTGCTTGGTCAATAGCGTAGTCAGTTCGGAAAAAAAAAACTAAAATAATTTTTCAAATCGGATCAGTAGTTCCTGAGATTACTCCCTACGTCACAAACGCACAAACTTTACCTCTTTATAATATTATTATTTGTATATATATATATATGATTTGATTTTATTTCTAGTAATTTAATTTTATTATGGTGTAAGGTATTTATTTTTAATATGAGACAATGTTATGCAAAATACGCTTCTTTCTACTTTTACATTGTTACATACCGAACTATATTTGAATGTAGAGGTCGTGGTGTATTTCTGTTCATAGGTAAGTGATAATATCTGATATTGCTACAATGTATACTTTGTTTTTATACAATATTTTCTAAATAAACTGACATTTTGGGCATCTCCGACGACACAATAAGAATTTGACACCCTTCTTATAGTTAGAATTGAGAAAATTCTGCTAAAGCTTAATATATTTCGACATATTACGATATTTCGACAGTGATAAAATATACTATGTAATATGTATGTATACATTGTAAATACTTGCATCTAAAAAAATGTCCTCAAGGACTCTTATTTCAGTGTTCTCATAGAATGTTCGTACTGTTGTGCGCAGTCGTCTTCATCTACCCTTCGAGTGCAGTTATCAGTTATTCAAACAAAAAATGGATTTACAAATTTTAAAATTAAAAAAATGCGTTATGTTTCCATCTGTTAAGGCTTTATTATACTTTCGGCTTATTTTCGGATGTTACTCGCGAATAAGCAAATCTAAACTGAAATGTTTGTTTTTCAAATTCTATTGTATAATTGTTACCGTTGCTCCCATAATTATATTTTTTCAAAGATCACTATATAAAGGCCCTTATATAATTCCTGTAATGTTCGAGTACGTTTCAATAATGTCTGTAAGTTTAATTACAGCGGAAAAATTTCTAATTAATTATTGCAAGATCATAAAAACTGCAAGCGCTATTATGGGCGTCAAACGTTCTACAATAATTCCTCTAACTGTGGTTATCATTACAATGGTTTTCTTTATATCTACAATCGTTGCTTTAATCATAAAAATGTTTACAATTCCCACAAGATTACTTCCACTTCACTTAATGACCCTCTATATTTCACTAATTAAAGATATTAACTATTTATCGGTCTTTACTATTTTTGCAATTTTACACAATCAAATGAAGATCATCAGACAAACGATGGAGACGAATACGATTTCGGTGAACATTATTGGCAAGAACGAGATTAAAAAGAAGACAAAGCTGGTCAGGAAGTGTACGTTAATGTACAAACATTTACTGGATAATATACACATTACTGAGCACATCCTTCAGTGTCTGGTAAATTTGCACTTTAATATATTTTTTACTTTTTTTAAATATGATCGTTTATATTATGTGTTCTTCTTAATAAACAATGAATGAGCTGACGTCACGAAATTTTGCATAAATATAAATAAAGATATAAAACTTTATATCTGTCTAAGCAGTTTTTAATATTTGATAATTTAAATAGCGCTCATTGCACTCGATACAATATTCTTATATATTACTATGGTTACTAAGTTATGTAGTCGAAAGCACGGTAAATAAATCACAATGGCCGCCAAAATGATCAAAAAGACAATATAATTCAAATTACATACATAGATACAGATATATGAATTTCAATTATATTTATTCTTGGAGTCCAGTACAACGCACGTCTTACGCATGTGTTTACAGTGAACAACATATTTTTGCTACATTTCATGCGGTTTAAGTCACGGGTAACAGCTAGTCTAAAATAGAATAACCGAAATTACTTCCAATAAGATTAGTTATCTGTCAGTGAGAGTCCCGTGAAAATCGGTCCCCCCGTTTTGGAGATAGTCAGTTTTGAAGATAGCACTGCATGGGAAGTCACGGTTAATAGCTAGTCTAAATTAAAATAGCCTAAACAACTTGTTATGATATCCACTATCTACCGGTGAAATTCCTGTAAAAACCAGTCCAATCCTTTTGGAGATAGCATTGTGGACGAAGTCGTGATTAACAGCTAGTCTAATTTAGAGTAACCTAAGCAACCCGATATAATTTCAGCTATCTGCCAGTGAAATTTCCGTCAAAACCGAGCCTGCCGGTTCGGCGAATACAAACAGACAGACAGGCAGACCAACAAAAAAATTAAAAATTGCTTTTTTTTTCAGTAGCTTGTATACTTTCATACTCAATCATTAAAAAATGTTATTTTGATATTACATACACACATTTATTTTTAATATATGTATAGAATAGATGTATACGTTACAAATATGTTACTGTAAGTGGCGTGCGCGCCGTACTCACAATTGTTTTTAAATAGCAATTTAAAGAAACGCGTGCGGAGTTGCGGGTACTGATAGTATATAATATACTAAAATAAATATGCATTTACAATTTCAGGAATCTGTAGTATTGATTGCGAGTCTACCGAAATGTATTTTCAAAATGACCAGGGTTATAAAAAGTTTTATAACGGTGAGTTAAATATATTTCTTAATTCATTCATTACATCTACGTGAGATCACAAAATTATATGAAAATATTAAGAATTACAGTTTCTACTTTGCCATAATTCAATGTAATGATTGCCATAATGTAATTAAATGTAGCATTATCTATTGTTGATCTTAGTGAAGTTCTTATCAGTTCTTCTCGATGACTGGTATATATATATATATATATTTGTTAAAAAGATAAACCAGGTCGAGTTTCTTATCAGTTCTTCTCGATGACTGGGTTGTTTTCCGAACAGGTGGTAATTTTGACGTTCATAAATGTCTTCTAAATTGATTCTTTTTTATTTTTATTGTAACACGGTAAAATGACTGCACTATGCCTGATGGTAAGCACAGTACAATCTAAAAACAATGGCGACCACCGAATGACACACTATCCATCGCCGGTCGCCGCTGTCACGCCGGCCTGCGAAAAGCTGGATATGTAGAGGCTGATCCCGAAACGCGACCCGCAGAAGCGAATCACTATGTCGGGCTTTTTCGCCATATACATGGTGGTTGCGACCAAGTCAGGCTGTAAAACCCTACCCCTCGCTAGTCTGACGGAAGCCGCTCAAGCGCAATACGGCTGCTCACGTTTACGTATGACGCGAAATTATAAATTTATCTTCGGCCAAAAATACCAACAACGCATCAAAAAAGAAATATATGGAGAGTTTATTGTGTATTCAGATATGGAATATTTTTTATTAATTAATACATATGACTAGTGAATCCTAATTAAAATTATAAATGCGAATGTGAATATGTTCCTTTATTAGTTACGCTTTAACAACATAACACTATTTAATGTTCTAAAAAAAATTGCATACTCGTTGTTAGATATACCCCACTCCGCCAACGGAAGACCAAAGGTAGGAGGCGGCGATTTGCTCATCTCCCACCACCGTAGCCGGACCTGAGGGGGTGGGCCGGGGGGCCCATCTCCTCATTGCACAGGTCCGGTAGATGTGGGGAGGCAGCTGGTGTGTACCCAGTCTATCTCCCTATTAGGACGGAGTCCGGCACCACCTTCCGCCGGGCGGCCCGTTGGGGCGGCTATCCAAGGGGAATAGCGTAGTTCGATCCCTTGACGCCCCAACAATACGGTCGGATGGTACACCGTGGGGTTTTAGTCCGTAGGGATACAGAAAAAGACATAGGGTAACTCTTACTACGCAAAAATAATGTTCCCGAGGAATAAGCCACATCTACACTAAGAACAACCAATACACTGATGTTGTTGCTACTTTTTTAAGCAACGTAGTATTTATTATGTTATAATCGTTTTGATCGATTTGTCTGATCGGTGGAATTTAAATCCGATGTCTGCAATTTCGAATCTCGACATGTACGAAATATTTTTTTGCAATTCGCTACGTTTAGGTCATTGAAATCAGTAACATAATGGGTGACGGTGAAGAAAAATGTCAAGATGAACCCCCGATGGATTTCTCGGTGCTTGAAATCGTCAATGCGTTGTAGGCTAATGCGGTGATTATACCCGTACCTTTCTACGGGAAGTGGTCTATGACTCTACTATGGTCTCGCTACAACAACTACACACTAACTGTTTGTAGTTAGCTACAAACAAATGATCAGTAACACCTGTGAATATTGCAACTCTTTAACCATTCAGCTGGTATATAATTGTTTAATTTTTAATTTTACGTGCCAAAGCCAAGCCAAAGAAGTTCCACTTCCTCCGGGTGTACACACTGATACACGCAATGTTACACTTTTATTATGTTAATATTATAATTACTCAATCGACTACAGAGAATATTCAGCTACAATTATTTGTATATTCAACCATACATAAAATAATATTGCAGGGTGATATTTATAGTGCGCTAATGAATGCAATGGATATTATTCAGAACATGGTGTGCGTAATTTCCCCAGCAATTTTAGCAGAAATGACATGTAGTGAAGTCAGCAGAATAAGGGAAATTACCATGAAGCAGTTGATTCAGTGTTCAGGTAATAATAATCAATTTCTCGTTGAGTTCTTGGGTTATATTTTGCTTATAATGTTTTATGTTTTAAGTTTTATAACAGTATTTATTTAATTATGACTTTATTGTTACTAGAATATTCTATATTTATCACGATATGAAAAAGTTTTGTTCAAATTTTTAGTACCACGGTGTATTGTGTAACTATGTATGAGTCATATCATTTCAAAGGGTGGCAAGAATTACCCTTGCTTAAATACTTAACTTGGTCTTGAGTTTAACCATTCTCCTAGTAGGACTTCTATAATTCATTTTTATCACTCGTCTATTAGCTTCACCTGTATGTATGTATGTTTATAACCGACCCCTTTGAGCTCGATTTTGTCCTACTTTGAACGATCAGATTTAATTTGCACACCTGTCAAAGGTCGATTTACAATACAATAATCCGTAAAAAAAGTTAAAAAAATTAACATGCGTTACGGTTAATATTAGCACCGCCAGATATCAGTATTTTTATAATTTTTTTTGTTACTTTTTACAAAAATATACATTTATTTCTAATTTACACTATTTTTAATCAAAATTTATAAAAAAAATAATTCTGTTTTTTTGTTGGATTTTTTTATGAAAGCGTGTGTTTTTTAGTTTTTTTTAATTATTATTTATTTAGAGGAATACATTTTGATTCAAAATAATAGACTATTTTTTTTCTATTTAATATATCGAAAATATTGTTGGAAACGATGAAAACAAATCCTGTAAAAACCACAGCCCTTAATATTAATATTGAGATATGCATGGTAAATTTCAATTTCCAGTATGATTAACATTAACATGGGATTAACGTTGTTTTTTTTAGTTTAGAATTTTATAACTCTTTAATGGTTCGTCAAAAAGACTAGACCAAATCATTGTCTTGCATAAAATTGAATGCTCTACAAAAAATCTATCTTATAATTGATAAATCGACGCGTTGTGAAGTTATTGAAATTTAAAATATTTTCTCATTTTTTTTCCAATTTTTTGACGAAAAAAAATCAAGTTTATAATAAAAAAAATGTTAAATATAATTGCGATAATAAAATTTATTGCATACATTTAAAGTATAATATTATATTTTTGTTGCAAAAAAAAAGAATTTAGTGAAAAATGAATATACGATAGTGTTCGAAATTTTACAGTTAAATAAAAAGGTATGTGAAATTATTATACTTTTATTAATGTATGATGTTGTTATATGTATGTATTGTATATATGTAGTATATCGGTGTTGATATGTTATTTATATATTGTTATATTAAATAGGTTAAACATAATTTCATAAAAAATTCTCCTTTTAAACCTACCAACATTTATCTCTGCATCACCTAATGGTTGACTGGTAGAGAATGCCTTCGGCATTAAGTCCGCCATTGCGTATTTAA
>MU160776.1:47866-58591 GCA_015888305.1 Antheraea pernyi | reverse complement strand
AAAAATATAACCCGTTCGTACGTTTACAATACGGAATAGTGAAACATGTTATCTCTTCAAGAATACGAACAAACAACCTTTATCACTGTGTCTTTGACCATTAAAGTTCACCTGAGTGTACCGGAAATTAGTATCATGACTATACTGATTTTTTTATTACATTTTTATATACAATGTATAATTGCACAATCATTATATTTATATACAGGAAACTCATTAAATAGAATATTTTATTATAAATCGGAAATATTTAATTCATAAATTTTAAGCAAAAATAAACCTAAATTAAAAGTATAATGTCAAAAAAGTTTATACGTATTGTATCTTTACAACGCGAATTATTTTGGATCTGTGTTCTCCTATTCAGCGTCCTTTAATAATACATGTTGCGAGAGTTTTTGGCGGGATTTTGGTCTGTCATGTAGTGGATTTTATATGTTACTCATAATTTTGTGTTATTTGACTCTATATTTTGTAAAATTGGTGGTGTTTTACGAAATACAGTTCGATTATTGTGCATAAGTGAAGTGAATGGAAAATAATACCACAGACAATAAATTCTGAGATGCCAACAAAAACTCCCTGGAAAGTTCTAACAAGAGAGCCACCATCTTGTTGGAACATTGAAATTATTCACACGATACTTATTGTGTAAAATATGTTGTAATCCCTACTGAAACAAAACACTGCTACTGGCAAGCGTTTCTGCAGAGCCAAAACAAGAAAAAGAAGAATACATCATGCTACTATGGTCCTAGTCATTTTACATTTTCTTGCCAATCTTTACGTTGTTCGAAGAAGATTGTATAGGAAAGTATTCATTAGTCGATAAATATTTACGTTGTATATATAAAAGTTACATACAAAAACTAGCCCTGTGACAATAACATATATTTTGGAATTTTTATCCCAAAAACTACAACTACAACGTACTGCTCTTTATTTACATGTAATACAACGCAACGTCTTTCTGTCTACATGTCCGTTAATGAACTCGTTTTAAACTCCAAAACACTTAACCAATTTATATGCCTACTTTTTTATCATGTGTGTATTCTTTGGTCATGGCTTGATGTATTAGATGATATATAGAACAAGTAATGATAAAGATAAAGTGAATTAAATCGACACAACATGAATACCAGTAAGTACATCTTGTAATTACATAACTAAAGTTTACACTAGGAACACAATTGTTTATAACGTAGCAATTCAGGATTGTATAAGTACCATTATCTGTGTGGACGTTCAATGTATTAAATACCTTTTTTCTATTGTTAGTGTCGTTTTTTCTACAAACGTAGAATAAGGCAAAAATAAAATTTTTGTAAAGATTATTGTCTAGTTACGCCAAAGAAGTATAACTCCTAACGAGTGTACATAAGTACACACACCCTTCTTTTTTTATATATATTATGCGAAAGGGAAGTGCTAATCAAGACGATGATCCTTGTTAACGCATTACATTGTGTACATATCATCCAGCGTTTAAACTGTTTAAGGCTTACTCACCTCGTAAACGGTCATATGCAGTTTGTTCTAATGATAACGGAAATTTAATATTTACCACTAATAATAATAATTAATTTAATTATATTTGTAACTGGATTCTTAAGTTTATACGCATTTGTAATCGTATCACACGAATAGATATTTATTATAGCTCATTTTTCTTTATACCTGCTCCATAAACATTTTATAAGGGATTTTTAACTGACTTCCTAATGAGTTAGAGATTTGGGATTTGATGTAAGAAAACGGAAAATGGGAAAGATTAATGTTCTATCTCTTTTTTTATTTTTATTGTGTCACAGCAAAGTGACTGCACTATGCCTGATGGTAAGCACAGTACAATCCAAAAACAATGACGACCACCGAGTGACACAGTATCCATCGCCGGTCGCCGCTGTTATGCCGGCCTACGAAAGGCTGGATATGCACAGGCTGATCCCGAAGCGCGACCCGCAGAAACGAATCACTATGACGGGCTTTTTCGCCATATACATGGTGGTTGCGACCCAGTCAGGCTGTGAAACCCTACCACCCCGCTTTCGCCATTGCCTCGTCCGTTATTCAGCAGGGTGCACCACGTGCAGGCGAGGTTGGCTTGGATGTCTCAAGTCTTCAATATTATTCGACACTCCTTACACCCCAAAGTCTCAAATAAGATCAGTTGAAATTAAATTGGTATAAATAAGACTTTAACTTATCACGAGCTCTAATACACATAAGACTAGAAAATAAATCATGTTTATAAAAAAATATATACCGACATTTTTAAAAGTGACTAAAGCGTATGAACCCCATACAGGTTTTGAAACCTTCACATATTCGCCTGATTTTTTTTATTGTAAACTTTAAATAGCTATGAAAGTGCTTCTCTGATTTAAAACGACAGCTTGTTCACAGCAATATATCAGTTCATACCATTTACATTAATGGACGTATTCTACATTTTTCGTTTGAAATATTAAACGTACCTTAACGAGCTATAAAAATTCACAAAGACAAATAAATGTCACGAACAATCTGTAACAGTTTAGGAATCTACATTGAGTTTTAAATCTTTATGAAGCATAGATAATTTATGCTTTGCAGTTCGTTTTAAAACTATAGTATGTTCGATTTGTCTTTATTAATAATTATTTTCGATTTTCTGACCGTATTTCTTTGCATGAATAACGAGTAAAACGTGTAGAACGTGTGGAACATATACTGCGATTACATTTCCTCGCAATATTTCCCTTTACCATTAAACACGTACTAATAAGTAACGTAAATAACTTTAAGGCATATTTATGAAAAAATTGTTGTACATTGTAAATAAGTACACGGATTATATTTATCATAAGAGCTGTAATTAAAATAATGACGTATTATTTACTTTGATGTACAGAATACTAATAGAACAATGAGTAAACACGGCCACAATATTAATAATAGTAAATATGAGGATACATTTTCACACATAGATAATTCTAAATTAAGCGTAGGTACCTTATGTGATAGAAACTATTAATGAAAAAATCGTTGATACTTATATTCAGAGGCCACATTTAAAATACTCCGTTATGAAAGTTATAAACATTATAAGCGACCTTCAGTAATCAAAATATGTAGGTGATAGAACCACGCTAAAGCTATTACTGGTTTTAGCATGAATGGGTTGGCTCACCCGCGGTAGTAGCACCCGACCCACAGAAAACCGACGTGAAGTAACAGTGCTTGCATTAGTGCGTTTCGTTTGGTCAGTGAGAGTGCCGCAGGCCCACCTCCCCTTCGCTCTCCTCTCCCCCCTCCCCACTTTGCCTCTTCTCCCCAAACACAAGCTGGCGCCGCACTTACGACTCCTCTGGTGTTGGTAGTGTCTATGAACGGCGGTGATCACTTAAGATCAGTTGACCCCCCTGTTCGGTTGCCTCCCATGACAAAAAAAAATCAACTGTACATTTTCAGAATATATATCATATTTAATGTGATGATATTATAAGTAAAAAGGCGTAGATACGTTACCTACATGATATTTTGACAAAACAAATGGCACGGTAACGCACACATACTTAACTTAATATTGTAACGCCACACTATCTTAGATAAAATGTGGAGGTAAGATGGCATATTCTTAATATCGGTGATGAAAAAGAAAAAGTTATATGTTGCTTAGATCTGCTCGTCAAAAATAAAGAATAATCAAAACAGACAGGATATCTTGCTTCGTTTCTTTGACATCTATCATTTCTTTGCGTCTTTTTTTTTGGTTTCATAATAGGTATATGATATTTGAAAAATATTTATTAATTCGTGGAAATAGTAATATGATTGATATGTGAATAAATAAACTGTAAGAAGTTTTTCTTACATAGTTTGTGCAATATCTCATAACACATGTTGGCGTTTGCCATAATTTTAAAGCATTTTATGAAACGATCAGTACATGACATGCTTCCATTAACGCTGACACGATACTCAGATCACGTTTGCTAGCTAGCCGAGTTTTAACAAGGCCCTATCAAAGTACTTATGACGTATTTACGGCGTTTTAATTATAATATCATTGATTCAACGTAGAATATAATAGAATGACGAGAAAAGAAAAGAAAAATTAAAAAAATAATTTTAGATGAATAAATAAACTGTAAGAACTTTTTCTTGCATAGTTTGTGCAATATCTCATAACCCAGGATGGCGTTTGCCATAATTTTAAGGCATTTTACGAAACGATAAGTACATGACATGCTTCCATTAACGCTGACACGATCCTGAGATCACGTTTGCTAGCTAGCCGAGTTTTACCAAGGCGCTATCGAAGCGCTTATGACGTACCTACGGTGTTTTAATTATAATATCATTGATTGAACGTGGAAGAAAATAGAATGACGAGAAAAGAAAAGAAAAATTAAAAAAATAATTTTAGAAATAAAAAGGCAACTGTTTTTATAAGAACTACTCGTTCAGTGATGCATCTTCTCTTGGCTTGATGAAATGTGTAGGTGTAGGATGAGGTACTTCTTACCTGTGTACATAAAATATATTATTAAGATAATTAACCAGTTAATAAGCCCGTAACAAAATAGTAAGTAATGTGCGGGATCGAAGCCGTGGCATCTCGATTAAATATAGGGCTTAATAACATTGCATCATAAGGTCATTCACGGAAAATAAATATGTTACTGGTATCCTTATCCTAACTAATATTATATATGCAAATATCAGTTTGGTGATTACGCCTTAATTGTTCATTGGAGTCATTTTACCAGAAAAGAGGTTTCAAGTGACAGGTTAAATCTACATTAATGCGAGCGAAATTCTCCATGTTCAGATATCTACACTAAATTCATTTCATACATACATATTTCATACATTCATTCAATACATTCAATTCTTACACGCGAGGTGCTGTTGCAGTTGTTGAGTATTATACTTTATACTCCCGTACTTAATTTTTTTTATGAATTTTCACTAATAAAATTAGCTAGTCGTGTGTATATTAACGTATCATACAAAGTCTTATAAACAACTATGTCTATTGTTGAACATCACTACAAGGTTGTGTGCCATTTACACAGTTTGTCTAGTGTAATTACCTCAAGCCATCGTTGACGCGTTTATAATTTGATATTCAAAACCTTCAAAACACATGATGTTATAATATTTTTATTTTTTTGCTCTAACGCTAATAAATATTATAAGTTTGTATGTCAATATTTTCTTGTATTTATTTATTTATTTTGTATGCGATACAATACAATACGGTGCTGTTATATTATTTTACAAGTAATTATAACTTATTACAGATAATATACAATATGCTAAAACAACAATAGTGAAGAGGAAGGAACAAACTATACAAAAGTATATATTTATTTCAATGGATTTAAATTTTACAATTTACTTTTCAAGAGTCCGGTGGATTAACAATGCTTACAAACCAGATTCAATGTAAGTCAGGCCAAGGTTTTCAATGTTTATATTTGCAGATAATTACTAAAGTAATATTTCGAGAGTATATATCCATCGATTATAATTGTTAACGAAAATAATAGTCATTCTTGCATATAAAATAACAATTATATACATATTTCGTCATTATAACTGAGTTACGAAAAACACATTTATTTTCCAACATATTTCACTATAAAAATAAATCTAACCAAAACAATATCTACATAAAAACTTATAGTAATTAGCTTAAATAACTTATGTTATAATAAAAGTGAGATAAAATTACATGTGGCAGAGATGCGAATGTTGACAATGCTGTATTCTTGGGAATCACACTAGATTCTAAATGACAATGGGGCCCTCATATTAAAAAATTAGCTAACAGATTAAGTTCGGCTGCATACGCAATACGTAAAATTTGCCAGCTTACAGATATTGCCACTGCTAGGTTAGTCTACTTCGCTTACTTCCATAGCCTAATGTCTTATGGTATTCTGCTGTGGGGGACGGCTGCTGAGGTAGACACCATATTTTTATTACAAAAACGGGCAGTTCGAGCAATATATAATATGGGACCTCGCGAATCATTAAAAACGAAGTTCCAGGAATTCGGTATCTTAACTCTACCCTCCCAATACATTCTTGATAATTTAATGTATGTCCGTAAAAACTTTGAAAATCTGCATTTTGTAAAAGACCGGCATGATCTAAATACTAGAAACTGTGACAAACTGGTCGTCCCATGTTTCAGACTTAGCAAAACCAGTAATAGTTTCTTAGGTAATAGTGTTAGGTTTTACAATAAAGTCCCAAAACATATTACCGATTTGCCGGACTGTAAATTTAAGCACCATGTCAAGCGGGTTTTAGTGTCGAAAGGCTACTATAGAGTGGATCAATACGTGAACGATGGTGACGTCTGGAGTTGACTCCTCTCTGTGCATCCACTAAAAACGGTATTGTAACGTATAATGTATTTGAAATATATATATATATATGTTAAAAAGATGTACCCAATCGAGTTTCTTTCCGAACCGGTGGTAGTTTTGACGTTCATAAGCACCTAAACTGAATAAAGTATTTTTGATTTGATTTGATTTGAGGCGGATGTGTGGTGTGACTCGAATGGATAAGATTAAGAATGAGTATATTAGAGGAAGTTTGAAAATAGCACCAGTGACAGAGAAAAGAAAGAAAGAAAATATGTTTATTGCAGCAAACACATGGATAACACAATAGTAGAAAAATAGAGTTACAAAAATGTATATAATGTAGAAAAGAAATAAAGAATGTACGTTAAAACATATTAAAATTATACCCCGGTATAACTGCAAAGGCGCACAATTTAGCATGTGCTGGTTGCCACTTTTAAAAATGGCCCGAGCGCTGATCTTCCATTGATGTTGAGATTCCAGGTTCCAGAGAAGTTGAGGAGTAATATATTAGCATGGTATGGGCTTGTCATGAGGAGAGATGAAAACCATGTAACTAGAAAAGTGTTGAGTATGATTGTGGACGGATATACGAGTAGAGGGAGACCGAAAAAGTTATGGATGGTCTGTGTGAAAAATGATATATGCGTAAAAGATGTGAATACTGAAATGACATTTGACAGGAGGGAGTGGAAAAAGAAAACTTATTGTGCCGACCCTACCTAGGTGGGATAGGGGTAATGATGATGAAGATGAAGTTATAATAAAAGTAAAATTCCTTATAGTTCAAAATCACTTGCAAACCTTTCTATACAAGTAAATAAAATTCAGTAAAAAAACTATAGGAAAAATGAGGCAAAAACAGTGGCAATGTTTTAATTAAAATTAGAGACAATATATTTCTACTAAATAACATATATTTCTCGTAAAACATCAAAAATAGTTATTATAATAAAATATTAATTTATAAATATTCATAACCCACCTCCCCTCCCCTCTCCCTTTCCCCACTCTCCCTCCCCCAAACACAGAGTGACAACGCAGTTGCGACTCCCTTGGTGTAGCAAGTGTCTATGAACGGTGGTAATCACTTAACATCAGGTGACCCACCTGTTCGTTTGCCTCCTATGATAAAAACATTGTTAGAATGTGCATCACTTGAAAACTGTTAAAGAACATTTTAATATAATTTTCAGATAAATATACGACTGATATAAAGATGAAATTTTATGTAACAACTAATATTAGTAAGGTAATTTTACAAAAACACACTTTAATCCAGATAAAGCACGTAGTTTCTGTCGACCATCAATAGCATTTTCATATGAACAAAACTGAACGAACGAATTAAGTAATAATCTTCAAATATCACACTTCCGTATAGAGAATGAATCTTAAATATGTCATTTCCAATGATGGACTCAAAATCATGATCGGAGGTCGCATCGGTAATGAGATTGATGCTCATTCGCATGCACAATACATTTTATTACTTCATTCGAATGGCAAGGTTGTAGAATTCCTTTAGGTTATCTGTTAATCCGAAAATAATATGATCGATATAAATTAAATTTATCTTCACTATAAATCAACATGTCTGGGTAATTTTAAGATCGTCTTCTTAGCCAATTTTTTTATTGTAACCCGACAAAATGACGACACTGTATACGATAATAAGCATACTGCAGTGTTTTTGGTCATGGTGGTCTAGCGGTTTAACCGATGGAATATCAACCCGATATCCGCAAGTTCGAACCCCGACAAGTACCAAGGAATTTGCGTACATTTACTATTTTAAATTTGTAACACTATCGGCTGATGGTGAATGAAAACAGCGTGAGAAAACCTGAACCTGAGAAATGTTCTTGTACTACTGTATTTGGGAAAACATATAACTGTGGATTTCTTAGAGTTTGAAAGCACCAATAGACATGGCTAGCGTGGTGATTATGGCTATACCTTCCATCGAAAAGAGGCCTATGTCCATACAGTGGGTCTCGTTTGACCATCTTGAATCTAGAGAACAACTAGCTCTTAAAGCAACTGCCAGAACACAACTATAGGTGTTTGGGGAGAGATTTTCAACTTTATAATAGTAGCTAACCAGGCAGGCTTAAACAAAGCCCAACCACCATGGCATGAGTTCATCGCGTTATCCTTCACCAAAAGCTCTGGTTCATTCGCATGAATTTGAACCTACCTCAATCGTCGTGGTGTCTGAACACGCTAACCAATGAACCTTCGAAAACCTAAACAAGGTCACCACTCTCCTAAACTTAGTTCTGTATTGCAGTATTAGCTAGTCGCGATAGTAAAACAGAAGCGATGATGGCTTAGGAGTGTTGTGTTCGTATCCTTTAATGTGGCGGAGATACCACTCTCAAGATAAAAGTCTATTGCTAAGCACCTACAAGTGTATTCCAACAATTGTATTTGAAAGGCAGTTTTTAGGATTTGTGTTATTCATTTAGTATCAAACGAAATTTTGGGTAGATACTAATAAATAAAATATATAAAAGGAATAATACCACCTCAACGATACATGGTAGGTACACTGATATTTTAATGTAATTTTAGGTGTCAATGGAGAACATGGTAAATATACGACGTACTTATATATCGTAAAGTGCGATGCAATTTAGTTATGTAATGTTCTGTTATTTTCAACGTGATATAGATTTATCACTTTAAATACAAATCATATATTAAATTGAATTTCTCAAATGGAATCCAGCGGGAATTGGTGTAAATAGATACTGACACAATGAATAGACGCCTGGCCACTGACACTTTGAAATGACAATGTAAAGCTTATTAATATACTCCATTAGCTTTTCCTCGCGGCTTCACCCACTTTAATATATCGGGAATACGACATTTTTAGTATATAATTCCTATTTCCTTTTCTGTACCCCTGAGAGTGTTTAGGCATGGTTTCATAACGATCGGTTGAGTTGTTCAGGCTTGGCGTAACAAACAAACAAACTCAAGTTTATAATATTAGTTAGGATAATCATCGCCTTTTATCTATTCGAACACGACAGAGTACACTGTCTCTAATGGTAAGCACAATGCAATGAAATAGACATGTGTGCTGTTCACGCGCGGTTGAAGCGAAACGAAAAGTATAGGTTTGTCTCTTTTCAATGGAGCTTCTTCGTTTCATCGAATATAAGAAACACTGTATAATGTATTCTATCTCATTCTCTCGCACGTTAAATCCTATAGATGTATATGTTTGTCTCTTTTTAACTTCATTTGTTTCATTTCATCGAGTGAAAGAAGTTTTCACTTCAACAACGACGATCACAAAGATATCAATAACCAACCGGCAATCGTCATTGTCAAACGCTGTCTGTAAGTTTCAAGGATTCGGAAACTCGCCAATTCAAAAGAGTCACACCATGTACATGATTATAGTGATTCAGTCGATTACAATTGCTATCTCATACCACTCACCAAATCATTTCGTCCATTGCATCGCTTGCTAACAATAAGTAAACTCATTATTATCATTAAATTAACACCGAACGCTCAAATTAGTTTGTCACGTTTGTTCATCCGCTGGTGACTGCAGAAATACATGTTATATTAATATTTAAAATACGTGCAACTTCAAATGCACCTTGAACCTTGATTAACTGCTGTAAAATATCTTTTACAATTGATTTTATGATTTATGCGACTATATAATAATTCTATTATCATTGATTTTTATTTTAGTTTACTTTAATTCCACTAAACTTTCTTAGTCCAAACGAGTAACCTCTAGTAGGTCATACAGTTTTAAAATTATTTATAATTAACTTTATTGTTTACTAGCCTTTGCAAGCAGAAAGAAAGAAATTGTTTATTGTTGGAACAACCAAAAAACTTACCACAACCACACACACCTTAAACACCACACACACAATACCTTAAATTAAACAAACAAATTAGACTAAAAAACAATGAAAAAATGAAGAAAAAAAAATGTCCAACAATTGGCAAACCCATTCAGCCAATTTGTGCAGTAGTAGCAGCGCTGATTTTCGATGGGAGCCTCTGTGATGATAAAGGGACGTTCAGTCGGTTATAATGAATTTTTTTCGTTGCTCGCGTTAATATAAATTAATATCTATTCCTCGGGAACAACACATTTTATTTTAAGTAACAGTATCCTTTGTCCTTTTATGTATACTTAACGAGGCGTGTGCAAAATATCATGCTGATAGGTTGAGTAGTTTTTTTTTTTATATCATAGGATGCAAACGAACAGGTGGGTCACCTGATGTTAAGTGATCACCACCGTCCATAGACACTTGCAACACCAGAGGAGTCGCAAGTGCGTTGCCAGCCTGTGTTTGGGGGA
>MU160776.1:0-42793 GCA_015888305.1 Antheraea pernyi | reverse complement strand
TGTCACTTGGTGGTCGCCGTTGTTTTTGGATTGTACTGTGCTTACCATCAGGCATAGTGCAGTCATTTTGTCGTGCTACTTTAAAAAAAAAACAGATAGACAGACAGACATTTCTAAAAATGATTAAAATATATTCTATTACTTATTCCTAGACACCTGCAACAATTTTTTTCACGAAAATCGAAAAAGTACAGACACTTTACATTCTTATTATATGTTTAGATTAGAAGATTAATTTTTAAATATCATTACATAGTATAAAACAAAGTCCCCTAACGCGCCTGTTTGTCTGTCTGTCTGTTCGCGATAAACTCAAAAACTATTGAACGGATCTTCATGCGGTTTTCACCAGTGGATAAAGTGATTCATGAGGTACGTTTAGTATATAATTTTGCAAGGATTTCTTTTATAATCTGGGCGGGCTAACGTCTGCCGGGCCCGCTAGTATATTACAAACAGAAAGAGAGTTTTAACACGTAAATTTCTGTCATGTCATGGATATCGATTGGGACGGGGTGTTTTAGAAAACAATATCGTTTCAAGGACCCATTTTCGATAGTGTTTCCATCAAGCGACTCGTTTTCTATACTAATATCTTAGTACTATCTAGTTCCATAAAGAGGGCAGCGCTCTGGTGCTATTTAAAGGCATATAAACCACCAATAACACTCCTGGTGTAAGCTAATAAAAGATGGTTTAATTCTGTCATATAAAGATGAAAACCCTACTCACAATTAAAGAAGTTAGAAAAGGCCGTTAGGATAATGGCATGAGGGCTATTAGGTTTAAAACAAAGTACCATGAAGACCGTGGGAATAAGAGCAGATTACACTAAGGTGAGGAGTTTTATCTAGAATAATTATTTTATGTCTATGTTTATATTACGACTCCGCGACGCGACAAACCTTTAAGATACTAATATGATTAGTTGAAAATATTCTTCCACCTCACACTTATTTTGTATTTTCATATAGTTTATTCTCGCATCCTCTCACAGAAAACCAACGTAAAGTAACAGTGCTTGCATTGCGTTTCGTTCGGTCAGTGAGACCGCCGGAGGCCCACCTCCCCTCCCCCTCTCGCCCCATCATACAGAGGCTGGCAACGCACTTGCGACTCCCCTGGTGTTGCTAGTGTATATAGACGCCGGTGATCACTTAACATCAGGTGACCCACCTGTTCGTGTGCCTCCTCTTGATATAAAAAAAAACCTTCCCTGTCCCTTCAAATATGTGCCATATATTTTTTTATGATCGACCTATTGAAAATGACAATTTACTAAATATATTTCTCAATAAAGTTATTAATAATTGCTATATATATATATATGAATAAATCATAACAAAGTTTGCAACATAGTTTATGAGAACTATAAATATATCTAAAATAATGTGTTGTGTTTGTTAACTAATACCAACTGGAATGGTCGGTAATATGCCTCAGGTTGACCTTAAACTGATGAGTATGAACGCAAAAGCCTCGATCGTGAACGTACGTGTTTTCTTAAATTGTTCTCGTGGTATCTTTTGCACTGAGTGCAAATATACAGTATACATAAAGAACCTCTTACTTGTGTGTAACCTTTGTTTTTTTTAATTTATTTACTCAACCAATTATCATTAAATTTTGCATACAGGTTGTCACTGTTGTAAAAAAAGGGGTACAAGAAAGAACATAAGGGTACCTTCACCCATATAAAGAGTACTTTTCTACATCTACATAAACGTGAGCAAAGCGGCGGGCAAAGCTAGTCAATCAATAACAACCCAATCTTTGTTTTACAAGTGTACCTAAGCCTGTATATAATACTAGTTTATATGGGGCATATTAAAATTAAAGTAAACATGTCTTAATCCGAAATTACTAAACACTTACTGGCGAATACAGTATTACAAAATATCATCTAAGTTATATATCATTACACTTTTTAATGGGGGATATACAAAATGACAAAATTTAACAGAGGTAACTTGAATTCGGTAAATTGGTTTGATGGGTTAGATTAGAAGTGATGACAAGACTACAATTAGAAAAATAAAAGAAAGCTAACAATTAAACAAAAAAAGAACACGTATTTTCCATGAAAGAATAAATCCAGCAGGACAATGAAATTCCGTACGCCAATAGGTCCTATAATTTACATTGATTAAGTACAGTCTGTATCTATAAATTACAATATCCCAATACAATAACTAATAACATCAAACGGTATACCTTAAAACGTTAGACAAAATAATAAGAGAATCTACACGAGGAGTAATTCCTATTTTAAATATATGAGAATATCTAGTCAAATAGGATGTACTAGACTAGTGTCATAATTTATGCAAATGGTTTTTTTTTCTCGAAATGACCACGCTATTGGCCTAGCAAGGTCTTAACAGCTTCACCGGACTACTATATTTTTTTTTTATAGTAGCACGGCAAAGTGACTGCACTATGCCTGATGGTAAGCATAGTGCAATCCAAAAACAATGGCGACCAACGAGTACATACTGTCCATCGCCGGTCGCCGCTGTCATGCCGGCCTGCGAAAAGCTGGATATGCACAGGCTGATCCCGAAACACCAGGCATACATACCTCAACAACTCTTATATATATTTTGTATCAGATAATTTTCTAAACTATTTCAGTTCGATAAGGGAAGAAAAAAAAACCCTTCCACTTTCATATAAGCGTATATGCGTGCACGTGTGTGGAGGTGATATGTGTAATGTTGTCGCAGTGATGTAAGATTTTGTACCACTATATCGCGCAAGCAGTGCACTCAAAGGCCCCACGCCAAGGGAACGGACCTAGGCTTGGGCCGCTGCCAAGGGGGCCTAATCTGCTGACAAATAGGTAGAATTAGAAAATACCTCAATACTGCATTTTCCTTGAAATGTTCTAAAATATTTTTATAAGCAAAACTAATACTGTTTGTTCTTGACATTATTTACGAACTAAAATTTACAAAATAAATTTTGTTTAAACCTTTATGAGTTATAATATATTTTTTTTACTGGGATGAGGTTAAATTACTTTAGAGCTGCCGTACTCGTGGGTAATTTTACACGGTTATTAGTAATAATTATAAAGATTTAAGAGATACGGCACAACATAAGAAGGACAAGGCAATACAGTGAACTCGGGCATTATTACTATGAAGAATTAATCTTAGGTACTTCTCTAAAATATTTATACTATAGATACAACTCTAATTATGAAACTAACACAAACCAATAAGAATTGGTCAGGAATACATTTTAATATCAACCTAAATCCTTAATTTTATATTTTAAATGTTATAAAAGTACTTTAAATATTATAGACGAAAACAGAAAAACTCGTTCGTACGTACACATATTGTACAAGGGTTTTTTTTCTTTTTGGTTGTTTCGCTTTAGCCAAAGTGGCCAGACCTGAAATACGTGTAAGCGTTCGTGAGGCCTATATGTAAGTACACATGTGTATCTGATTAACGTATACATGTATAATTAACTCAGTAGGCTTGGTTAGCTTAGTTTGTTGCATTCAAGACAATACAATTCAACCTAAGCTGAGGCTCGTATTTTCTTCCTTTTTGGTTGTTTAGTTTTAGCCGAAATTGCCAGACCTGGAATACGTGTAAGTGTTCATAAAGCATACATGTATCGAATTAACGTATACATGTATAATTCATCTAATGGCTTAGTTTATTGCATTCAAGGCAACAATCTAAGCCGTGCCTTGAACACTTAGGCGCCCTTGAGCTTGTAACCATACATGCCGTAAGCGCTCGCTCAAAAACCGTGAGAAACTGTAAATGCCCAGCAGGCTTATACGCAAATCTAAAAAACCTAAATCTAAAATCTAAAAACATAGTTACCGTTTTTTTTTATATCAACGGATCCGACCATTCTTTGAATGCATAGACGATTGCGAGACACCACTTGAATAGAATTATTAGTGAAGACATATCGATACGGTACGCAACCGTATAAAATATGTATTACCTATGCATTTATTTAAGCTGCTTGCAGCTCTCTACCGTTCTCATGCATATTGCATAACCTATACGTGATTGACACTAACATATGCATTCTGTATGAACCGTACACAACATGATAACAATTTCATAAATTATTAATTTGAAATAGATACACATACATTTTTAAAATAAAGTATATAAATAAAAATTACTCGTCGAATGTGATTATTTTTTGTTGTGTTTATAATCGTCAGGACGGATTTTCATTTGCATGGAAAAAAAAACTTATTTGTATTTTTTTTTCTTTCATTCTATTATTATTACATATATCATTACAGATTATTATTGTCATTCTCGAATAGGTAATATTATAAGTGTGTAAGCATTCGTGAGGCAAACATGCAAGTACATATGTGTATTTGATTAACGTATAGATGTATAATTAATTCAGTAGGCTTGGTTAGCTTAGTTTGTTGCATTCAAGACAATAACCTAAGCTGAGGCTCGTATTTTCTTCCTTTTTGGTTGTTTCGTTTCAGCCGAAATTGACAGACCTGGAATACGTGTAAGTGTTCACAAAGCATACATGTAAGTACACATATGTATCTAATTAACAAGTGGCTTAGTTTTTTGCATTCAAGGCAACAACCTAAGCCGAGTCTCGGACACTTAGGCGCCCATGAGCTTGTAAATGCCCAGCAGGCTTATAGCTAATAGTCAATTCGAAAAAAAAACAGTATTTGCTCAAGGAGCGTACTAAAGAAATAAATAGACATACATACAATGAAAACCCATAACCCTCCATGTGTGAAATCGGCAAAAAAATATAGGTAATGGTATTTATTTTTATTTCAACGGGTCCGACCATTCTTTGAATGCATAGACGATTGCGAGACACCACTTGAATAGAATTATTAGTGAAGACATATCGATACGGTACGCAACCGTATAAAATATGTATTACCTATGCATTTATTTAAGCTGCTTGCAGCTCTCTACCGTTCTCATGCATATTGCATAACCTATACGTGATTGACACTAACATATGCATTCTGTATGAACCGTACACAACATGATAACAATTTCATAAATTATTAATTTGAAATAGATACACATACATTTTTAAAAGGATCTATATAAATAAAAATGACTCGTCGAATGTGATTATTTTTTGTTTTGTTTATAATCGTCAGGACGACATTTGCATGGAAAAAAAACCTATTTGTATTTCTTTTTTTCTATTATTACAGATTACTACCGTCATTCTCGATTAGGTAATATTACAAGTGTCTTGCGATAATTTCAGTATTCTAACAAGATGGTGGCCCTCTTGTTAGAATTTTCCAGGGAGTTTTTGCGGCATCTCAGAATTCACGCCCCGTGGTATTATGTTCGATCCACTTCGCTTTAAGGTAAAATACGACCAATATTACAAAATATAGAGTCAAATAACACAAGATTATAAATAAATCATAAACGTATTTTTGATCCACTTCACTTTTACACAATAAATAAACTATATTACGTAAAATACAACCAATATTATATTACGTAAAATACGACCAGTACTACAAAATATTGAGTCAAATAACAAAAAAATAAATAATGAATAAATAATAATAATAATGAATAATTGAATAAATCATAAAAGTATTTTTGATCCACTTCACTTTTGCATAATAAAGAAACTATATTACGTAAAATACGACCAGTACTACAAAATATTGAGTCAAATAACAAAAAAATAAATAATGAATAAATAATAATAATAATGAATAATTGAATAAATCATAAAAGTATTTTTGATCCACTTCACTTTTGCATAATAAAGAAACTATATTACGTAAAATACGACCAGTACTACAAAATATTGAGTCAAATAACAAAAAAATAAATAATGAATAAATAATAATAATAATGAATAATTGAATAAATCATAAAAGTATTTTTGATCCACTTCACTTTTGCATAATAAAGAAACTATATTACGTAAAATACGACCAGTACTACAAAATATTGAGTCAAATAACAAAAAAATAAATAATGAATAAATAATAATAATAATGAATAATTGAATAAATCATAAAAGCCACTTCAAGATAGAATAAGATCCCGCCAAAAACTCTACAATCATTTGAATATAAAATATTGAGTCAAATAACAAAAAAATAAATAATGAATAAATAATAATAATAATTGAATAAATCATAGAAGCCACTTCAAGATAGAATAAGATCCCGCCAAAAACTCTATAATAATTTGAATATTCATACGGAAGAATGAAAAGTTTATATTAAAAAATATTCATATAGAAAAGTGAGTGAGTAAGTAGAGACGCCTTGGAAAATATTGACAGAGTGATGTTCAGTTGTTATTTTATTTAATTACATGGTTGTATTGGTTGTATTATGGTAATGTAATGATTGTATTGCAAAGGGAAGATTTGGTTGGTTAGTACAGCCGAGGGAGGCCAGGACGGGCAGTTATTTAGTAATGAATACTTACCCTCTATGTCGGTTAATGGAATAAAATTTTTAGTACATAATATAGAACGATAATATATATACAATGTTTTTTTTTGGTTCACTCGTGTTACATTTTATACTATTATTATTATGTGGTGGTATTTTGCCCGCCAAAAACTCTACAATCATTTGAATATTCATATACGGAAGAATGAAAGTTTATGTTAACAAATATTCATATAGAATAGTGAATGAGTAAGTGAGACAGAAGACTGTAGACACGTCTTGGAAAATTTTGACAGAGTGATGTTTAGTTGTTATTTTTTTTAATTACATGGTTGTATTGTAAAGGGAAGATTTGGTTGGTTAGTACACCCGAGGGAGACCAGGACGGGCAGTTAGTAATGAATACTTACCCCCTATTTCGGTTAATGGAATAACATTTTTAGTACATATTATAGAATTAATTAAAAATCTATCTATAAATCTAATTAAATTATTATTAACTATTATAAGACCAGTAATGTTGTACGCATCTGAGTGCTGGGCGACGAGAGAGACGGATGAGAGAAAACTACATGTGGCAGAGATGCGCACGTTAAGGTGGATATGTGGTGTAACTAGAATGGATAAGATTAGGAATGCAGTTTTTTTCTAACGTACACAACAATTTGCTTTGTAATATAAATGTAACCGCAATATCGTATTTGAACTGCGGTTTTAGTATATTTTACATTGTTGCTATTATGCAATTATTTCTAAATATATTTTTTCCTGTATTTCGCAACACCAGTCCAAAATCGGCTGAGTGCCTTAAGCGCTCGCCTTAGTAGTCCGGTGAAGCTGTTAAGACCTTGCTAGGTCAATAGCGTAGTCAGTTCGAGAAAAAAAAAAAAAAAGCTGACGGTCCAGGAAAACATCGTGAGGACACTTAAGCCTGAGAAATGTTTCTGTAGTACTACTGTATGTACACATAGAACTGTGGATTTTTCAGAGCTTGAAATCGCCAATAGGTCGTGGGATGGCGCGGTGATTATGCCCATGCCTTCCTTCGTGAAGAGGCCTATGGGCCTGGCAGGTCTCTTACAGGCTAAAATAATTAATGTGTTATACGTTAAATATGATTAAACTTTTAAAAAAAACTTTCTATTATACTTACCTAATGATTTTTCCAAAGACCTTTTCATATACGCTTAACGGTATAGACCTCACCTATACTATCTAGAAGCACTATAAAGAAGATCAATTTCTTGAGGTCTTACTTTTTCGTGGGATAAGGGTAAGAAGATGATGAGTACATATTATACAACAAATATATACAATGATTTTTTTTGGTCCACTCATGTTACATTTTATCCTATTATTATTATGTGGTGGTATTGTAGTTTGACCAATGGAATATCATTACAATGTCCGCAGATTCGAACCCTGACATGAACCAACGATTTTTTCGAAATGCGCGTACAATTACTAATTTAAATTGGTAACACTATCGGCTGACGGTCCAGGAAAATATCGTGAGGAAACTTAAGCCTGAGAAATGTTCTTGTAGTACTACTGTATGTAGGAAAACATAGAACTGTGGATTTTTCAGAGATTGAAATAGCCAATACGTCGTGGGATGGCGGCGTGATTATGCCCATGCCTTCCTTCGTGAAGAGGCCTATGGCCCTGCAGAGTCTCTTACAGGCTGAAATAATTAATGTGTTATAATTAAATATGATTAAACTTTAAAAAAACTTTCTATTATACTTACCTAATGATTTTTCCAAAGACCTTTTCATATACGCTTAACGGTATAGACCTCACCTATACTATCTAGAAGCACTATAAAGAAGATCAATTTCTTGAGGTCTTACTTTTTCGGTCTAGTTAGTTAGTCTCTCTTTTTTCAATATTGTAGCCGATATCATAACCACATATTCCGAGTTTTAATTAGACTCCTTAAAGGTTAAACCAGGCATAGTCGTGTTTATGGTTTTCTATTATTATAGCGACAGTGATGTTAGTTAATGGCTTATAGAAGTTCCTGTTATATGCGATAATACTGTAAGATATTTAAATTAATGTTACTGATATAACACATACTTTATTAGCAATAAATAATGTTATTTCTCTTCCTTGTGTATTACCTGGTTTCTTATACCGAGAACAAGTTCTGAGGCTAATTAGATATATACCAGGAAAATATCGTGAGGAAACTTAAGCCTGAGAAATGTTCTTGTAGTACTACTGTATGTAGGAAAACATAGAACTGTGGATTTTTCAGAGATTGAAATAGCCAATACGTCGTGGGATGGCGGCGTGATTATGCCCATGCCTTCCTTCGTGAAGAGGCCTATGGCCCTGCAGAGTCTCTTACAGGCTGAAATAATTAATGTGTTATAATTAAATATGATTAAACTTTAAAAAAACTTTCTATTATACTTACCTAATGATTTTTCCAAAGACCTTTTCATATACGCTTAACGGTATAGACCTCACCTATACTATCTAGAAGCACTATAAAGAAGATCAATTTCTTGAGGTCTTACTTTTTCGGTCTAGTTAGTTAGTCTCTCTTTTTTCAATATTGTAGCCGATATCATAACCACATATTCCGAGTTTTAATTAGACTCCTTAAAGGTTAAACCAGGCATAGTCGTGTTTATGGTTTTCTATTATTATAGCGACAGTGATGTTAGTTAATGGCTTATAGAAGTTCCTGTTATATGCGATAATACTGTAAGATATTTAAATTAATGTTACTGATATAACACATACTTTATTAGCAATAAATAATGTTATTTCTCTTCCTTGTGTATTACCTGGTTTCTTATACCGAGAACAAGTTCTGAGGCTAATTAGATATATAATTAGAAATAACTCTTCAAGGGATAGCATTTAAGTATAAAACAATATTATCGCTGATGTTAACATTATAAATATTATTATAGAAAGTGATATCATACATTCATACCCGAAGATTATTTTATAAAAAGCCTAAGGCGGTTATGCTTGCACAACGCAACGCCATGCGGCCGCTTACAGTCATAATAAATTCTTGGTAGAACCCACAGTAAAACTGCATTCGGGTGAGTTAAACACCATAATACTTGAATAGCAAAACGCGGTCTGCAAACCGAAACAAATGTTACTAAATAGTGTAAAAATAATTCTCATTTGTAATTTTTTTTTTGTTATTAGTGTATTACTAAATGAAACAAAAGAACACAGATTATATAAAACATTGTTAAATTTGATTTCATATAATTCGATATTAGACTTATAACTCCTTATCGGGATAAATTCACTACGCTGACTTAACGTCGCATTTAGTTTTAACACTATATATTCAAAGTCGTTAGTTGCCATAGAGTAACAAAGTCGTTAAAGTAAGCGGTTTCATAATTCTGTGTTAGTTGCTATGTGTTTATAACAATACAATAGCGGTTCGCAACTTTTTTTCAAAAGTATAAAATTATAACAGAATTGAAATAATTCCAAATTATATTAACAGCAGTTACTGATATTACTTTACACAGTTACTGTCCCAATTAATTACGAAGCATCAAAGGTAGAAGCAATCGTGGAACTAATTCGAAGTTGAAACTTAAAACTTTTCCTTTGAATAATGTATACATGATGTTATATTAAACATATATTCGTAGATAATATTTAACATAGTAATAGCCGATACGAGAACATGTGATGCATTCTATTTTACTGTTACTTTTACTCAATATTACAAATGCGCTTTCAACTGGTCTATATATTAACATAACACGGTATTTAGTATGTATGTTTACAAACTCGAGAGCAATTTTAATGAATAGTGAAAACGCGAGAGAACTTCGGTCGGCTGTTTGTTGAGCTTTATTATATCAACTTTATATCTGACGTAACACTAGATAAATCGATAATTTATTATTGATTTCATAAAAATTGATACACCAAATTAAAAAAGTATAAAACAAAAAGTATTCATACATTTTTTATTCTCGTGTGTGCATTTCGCAACAAATGTCAAATTTATTTTTGTTTCCTTTTATCAGATCCTAGCTGAAATAGAAAATTCATTTTCTTATATTGTGATGAAATCCTAGGCTATATTTTAAATGTAAAATAGCTTGTTAGTTAGAGATTGAAGGGCTAGAGAATTAGTTTGAATTTTGTAATTGATTTGTGATAATCAATCGCAAAATTCCACCTAATTATAAGATACACGGTATAAAGTGTAATATTAAATATTAATTCTTACAAAAGAACTGTTTTACAATTTTTTTATTATATTCCATCACGAAAACAGTAATGCAAAGTATCAAACTTAGTGTTATTATGGTGCAAACTCTAAAATAACAAATAATAAAACAAACCCGCCCAAGTGTAAGTCGGTTTCATATTAAGGACCCAGAACTGAATGAAAATAAACATCTTTATTAGTACAAGTACAAGTTTCTTTTAAATAACAATCACAATCAAAATTAATTGAATTAAAAATCATAACTATTGCTATTTTTCAAAAATGTTATAGAAATTTTAACTTATTTTTAAAGCTAGATAATGGCAGATGCATGTACTTTAGCATAGTGAAGCAAAAAAACAAATAAGTTACCAAAAGTACTTTCTTCCGTGTATTTAACAGTAGCTTATTTTTTATTGTATTTTTGTCCTTACTATTAACATCTTTTACCGATTTTAAGGTACGTCTATTAAATATTATTATTACTACTTAACACTTATGGAGGATCGTAATTATATATTTTCTAGATAATAATATAAACCTTTTTCGATCTGCGAGTAAAATTCTTGTCAAAACCGGTTTAGCCGTTTTAGAGAAAGAAAGATAAAAAGCCCGCTCAAGGAACAGACACTTCTATTACTTTAGATTACCTTTATGTAAATAATAGTATTTAATTTATATATAAATAGGCATAGACAAAACAGATAAGTACACCTTGTTCCTCAGGGAGTTTTTGGCGGGATTTGGGTCTGACATGTAGTGGATTTTATATTTTATTCATAATCTTGTATTACTTGACTCTATATTGTGTAAAATTAGTGGTGTTTTATGTAATATAGTTTGTTTATTGTACATAAGTGAAGTGAATGGAAAATAATACCACGGACCATGAATTCTGAGATGCCACAAAAACTTCATGGAAAGTTCTAACAAGATGGCCACCATCTTGTTAGTTCATTGAAATTATATCAAGAAACTTGTAATATCGATACTCACTTGACAATGGCAGTAATAGTCTACTAGAAGATTGGTTGCCAAAAATGGAATGAAGAAGAACTTGTAATACTATTAACTACTCAACAATAGCAGTAATAATCTAAAAGATTGGTTGCCAAAAATAAAGTTAAAAAAGGCAATTACTAGTTATGATAATAACCTACTACATAAATAACGAATTGTAATGATGGTAAAAGAGCCTTAAATTTTATTTCACAATACAAAACTGGTAAAGTTTAATATATATACACTCATCAAAAAAGTCTAATCAACATGTACTAATTTAAATTTTAGGATGGTTCTTCACATTATAACGTTGTATTTTATTTTTAAAATAATATCCTTAGGGTTCTATGATGTAAAAATAACAGCTGTTGTCTTTATAAGTTCTTTTAATAAAAGAAATGAACAATATTAGAATATACTATAGAAACTATGATACATAAGAAACTAAACTTTTTTCTTACACAATGAAATTTTATAACGAAAATGTATTTATTGTAAAAGAATAGAACAATTTAATACAAAGTATGGTCTCTTCTGCTATTCAGAACTTATGCGTGAGACGTGTGCCTTACTGACTCCAAGAATAAATATACATAATTGAAAGTCATATATTTGTATGTAATATGAATTATATCATCTTTTTGGTCAATTTGGCGATTTGACATATTGTTTTATTTACCACGTTTGCTTCTACATAACTCAGTTATGTAATTATACCAACGTATAAGAATAACTTAAGTATATCGACAATACGGGTATATTATATCTATCTATAAAATAAAAGATTTATGATATATTGTTCGATAATGTATAGCTTATAATTTTCATTACTTTTTATATAGTGTTAGTGAGCACCGAGTTTGGTAGGAGTAGGTTGAAGTTCCAGGTATATTGCTGATGATAAATCCCATCCCATTCGGTATACTATTAGTATTCATATATCTAATGTACACGTTACATGTTACAGTAGATGGCGTTCGTATCGTAGTTACAAATGTTTTTGAAAAAGCGTTTCTGTAATATACACACCCACTCACAATTTTACATTTCTTTAATAATTTTTTAAAAAGCGCGTGCGGAGCCGCGGGTAACAGCTAGTATATATATATATATATATAGTTTTTGCTACTTAACATACTTTCAATCTCAATGCGTGTTATATCCGGAGTATAGAAACCAATCATAATAATTATAAACTTAATAGGAATTCTTTTTAATGTTATTGAAATTCAATTATATCTTTTTATGATGTTGTTCTACCGTGTACCCTTTCACAATTCGTTTAGTTTTTTTTTTATCTGTACAGTTATTTTTTATGTAAATCATAACCAAATACTTAGAAAAAGAAACACATGACTACGAATTTGTCGTTTTACAGAAGATAATTTATAACAGGATGTTTTATATTGCTTTAGTTGCTATACATCTTTTGTAAAATTCTATAATGTCGACATTGAAAGTAGATTCATGTAAAATGGTAGCATAAAATATCTAATAAGGAGGATAAATCTTTCTAAGCAACCATTATATGACTGGCTGTTCTCACGGATCCGTACGTGTAGTTATTAATAGTTTTTTTTTGTGACTTATTAAAAAAAAGTGTTTTGAGTGGTAGCAAAATAGATACCATGAAAATATTCACCGTATTAAAATATCTGCAGTTTGTACATACCAATTATGATAAGGCTCGATTGATCTACTTATATTGATGTGCTCTTGCGCCATCTACAGACGAGCTATAATAAAATTGATACCATAAAACCCTTTAAAATACAACATGTGTCGTAAGACACGCGATAGGAGTGAAACTTATGCATTATGTGGAAACATTTTAATAAAAAAATAGAACAAAAGTACATCCAAGTACTGACCGCGCCCAACGTTGCTTAACTTCGGTGACCGGACGAGAATCGGTGTTTTAAATACTTTCAATCTCAATGCGTATTATATCCGGAGTATAGAAACCAATCATAATAATTATAACCGTAATAGGAATTCGTTTTAATGTTATTGAAATTCAATTATATCTTTTTATGATGTTGTTCTACCGTGTACCCTTTCACAATTTGTTTAGTTTTTTATCTGTTATTTTTTATGTAATTCATAACCAAATACTTAGACAAAAGAAACACACAACTACGAATTTGTCGTTTTACAGAAGATAATTTATAACAGGATGTTTTATATTGCTTTAGTTGCTATACATCTTTTGTAAAATTCTAAAAAGCTACTTATATTGATGTGCTCTTGCGCCATTTACAGACGAGTTATTATACAATTGATGCCATAAAACTCATTAAAAAAGCAACTTGTGTCGTAACGACACGCGATAGAAATGAAACTTTTGTATTATGTGGAAACATTTTAATAAAAAAATACAACAAAGAACGTCATACGGTGTTCGCCTGCGGCCACCCATCCAAGTACTGACCGCGCCCAACGTTGCTTAACTTCGATGACCGGACGAGAATCGGTGTTTTTACCACTCTACCCAACCCAGTGTGTAAACGGGAGTAATCCCGCCATTCTTCGTCACACAAAAAGATTACCGATCAGAATTTCAAAAGCCTCCTGTGAAAAGTCTCACTTTGAAAAACCCAAACGTGAAAGTGATCGGTGAAATTGTGCTGAAGTTTATGAATCTCTTACGTATAAGACGTACATAAAGTTTAATACATATATAATACGTAAATAACATTATGATTTTCATATGAGCCCTTCACCCGTGTGATTTAATGACGTCATGACCATTGTGCCACCAGTACTATGTTGTAAGGCGAAATCGGAAACGACTATTTTTATAACCAAACCAAATTTCAATTACGTACTTTCAACTTTACTTGGATTACCAAAAATGTATATTTAGCATCAAGAGGGTTAATCCATCCCAAACATATTTTACCTGTTCCCATATTTTACCACGGTATTGAATAGTTTCACAAAAGACGACACAATTACTTTGGATTTTATACTGTAATAACATTATAATAAACTAGCCTTTGCAATCGGCTTCACTCGCGTTAGTGTTAGCTGTTAAATATTATTAAAACTCAACCAAAACTCTACTTACACGTGTGATAATAATTTCTAAAAGGACGTACACATATACACTAGCCTAAGTTTTATAAATTTAGATCAGAAGTATTCGTGGGCTACATTGACATATAAAAACACAAGACAAACAGTCTCGAATAAAAATAGCGCTCAAAACCATTCCTTTATGAATCTCTTACGTATAAGACGTACATAAAGTTTAATACATATATAATACGTAAATAACATTATGATTTTCATATGAGCCCTTCACCCGTGTGATTTAATGACGTCATGACCATTGTGCCACCAGTACTATGTTGTAAGGCGAAATCGGAAACGACTATTTTTATAACCAAACCAAATTTCAATTACGTACTTTCAACTTTACTTGGATTACCAAAAATGTATATTTAGCATCAAGAGGGTTAATCCATCCCAAACATATTTTACCTGTTCCCATATTTTACCACGGTATTGAATAGTTTCACAAAAGACGACACAATTACTTTGGATTTTATACTGTAATAACATTATAATAAACTAGTCTTTACTAGGCTTCACTCGCGTTAGTGTTCGCTGTTAAATATTATTAAAACTCAACCAAAACTCTACTTACACGAGTGATAATAATTTCTAAAAGGACGTAGGTACACACATAAACTAGCCTAAGTGTTATAAATTTAGATCAGAAGTATTCGTGGGCTACATTGACATATAAAAACCCAAGACAAACAGTCTGCGAGTGTCTAGGAATAAGTAATAAAATATTTTAATCATTTTAGCAATGTTTTTTTTTATGTCATAGTTGGCAAACGAACAGGTGGTTCGCCTGGTGTTAAGTGATCACCACCGTCCATGGGCAATAACAGCACCAGAGGAGTCGCAAGTGCGTTGTCACTCTTTGGGGGAAAGGGTTACGGGAGGGAGAGGAAGAGAAGAGATGGGAGGGGAGGTGGGTCTCCGGCGCTCTCACTGACCGAACGAAACGCGACAATGCAAGCACTGTTACTTCACGCCGGTTTTCTATGAGAGGGTGGTACTACCCCGAGCGAGCCGACCCATTTATGTTGAAACCAGTAATAGTTTCAGCGTGGCTCTACCATCGTTAAATGTCTGTCTGTCTGTTTAGCAAAGTACTACGTTCACGGTAAAATATCGCCAAGAAAATCATAAAGCATCCTCGAGTAATATTTAGTCTTTGTTTAAATAAAATCGGTTCATTCTATCAAAAGTTATTGTAATTTTAATGACGATTTAAGTACGAGAGAAAAGTAGATAAGTAAATGGACTTAATACATTCAGATGACTTTATTATGGATGTATTACATCCACATTCCGACAGAATAAAAAATCGTCAACCAACGTTGTTCATGACAACAATTTCTTTTAAAAATACACATCAATATAACAATATTACCTCATTATAGAAATAGTAAATATAAACATATTGAAACATTCAAAGAAATCTAGATCTATACTTAATATAAAGAAGTAAAGTTTGTGAGTTTGTGACGTTGTAGGGGGTAGTATCTGGATCTACTAAACCGATTTTGAAAATCCTTTTACCAATAGAAAACCACGTTATTTGTGAGTATCATAGTGTCATTGGTTTCGTTATTTGTTATTAGCTCGAAAAATTGAAAGACTTTTTTGTGGTACTCGGATTTGCAAAGTAAGTCGGAGGAAAAAGGTTCGAACGAAAAATTTTCTTACGAACGCTGCCTTAACGATGAGAGATACATGATTGAGTTCCAGAGAAAAGTTGTAGAGCTTGGTAATGCCTACAAAAAAGTCAGCGACAACATATGTCTAACTTTTATTTTTAAGTAACAAAAGTAGTTTTTTATAAGTGTTTACCGTCCAACGAAGTGGGCACGGGTGAACTATTATAGTTGTTTATAAATCAACTCTCGGAATATGTCTTAATAATCTCCCCTCTCTTTCTTCGTCTGCATGTAATATATTTTAAACTTGTATTTAAGAACATCTAGTTCTTAAAATATTACTACATAAATCCTAATCATAATACAAATTACAAAACTAATCGTTCACCTTTGCTATAACAACCACAAAGCACAAAACAATTAGAATACCTCTTAAATTGAGTGCATACGAAATCTGTACAAAATTGTCACGGTTAAATTAATTTCATCATCTCTTAGATGCAAAACACGAACCATCTCACGATCTGTCTTCAAAGAAGTACTTATAGGTAAAGCATTGAAGTTCATTTAATCCACAAACGTATTCACTAATTTAAAACCCGGAGAAGCTGATGTCATGGAAACTATATAACTAGTCATTTGAATTATATCTGCTATTGTACATTACGCCGAGATTTGAATTTGAAATGTAATGTATGCGTAAATGTATGCGTATATTCTAGAAAAGGTAGCATTTTAATGATCTGTTTCACATATTAAAGTTTATAAGCCGTCTTATTTTCATTACTAATATTTGCAAAGTGTTGTTGCTGTAGAATGTATAAAATAAGTAGTAATAAAATTAATTCAAGATTGTTCAAAACACTTAATTTTCAAAAAAAGTTTTATTTCTATTAAGTAAGTAAGAAAACACATCATTTGTTAGGTTCCAAATGTTTAAAACAATTTAATTTACATTCTATTTAGCTTTATTCGTTTTGCTGCATTTCACCGAAGGTCTCAGAAATTGCTAATAAAAAAAACGATGGCAAACAATCAGCTTTTCATAGTGGAAAAGTTTTTAGTATTCTCATATAACAATTTTATCATAAGCAGGGTAAGAAAAAATTAATTCTTTGCAAACTTAAAAAAAATATCTTACTGGAATTTTAATTTATCTAACGATTCTTATTAAGCTTATACAAATATATAACAATTAAAACATTATTCAGTTTTGGTAACTTTTTACTGACACAACCTCATAGTTTAAAAAGTATTTCCTCATAGAAATATAAATCCTAATAGCAAAATAATCAGAACTGTTATAAATAAATCCTTATAAGAAAATGTTAAAGAAAATTCTCCGTAACGATTGACTGAAACATTCTATAAAATCCATTTAATCAGCGTTTACTTTTCTGTTTACAGAAAATGGCTCGAAGAAATAGCACTGGCAAACAAGAAAGGTAGAAAACCATCACTCCTACGTGCAATGACAAAGGCATTCTGGATGAGCTATGCGCCTTCTGGAATTATGTTTCTCATCCAAGCCCTGTTACTTAAGTGAGTAATTTGCTCTGACAATATTCTTGAGGTCACGCGAACAACACATTAGCGTAATCATAAGTTATTAGTAGGTGACGTTTAACTCCCGTTTCCATTATTTGTAACACGAAAAATACGTAACTAGAATCAAGGGTATTTACTCTTCACAAACAGTTTTTACTAACATGTTTCATAATATTATGGATTTAATTCGCTGAGTATTGAAGAAGTACTATCAATCTTAATTTATATTATTTATCAGGCCATTCCAACCCGTTGCGTTAAGTATGATGCTAGTGTACTGGGAGCCCGGATCAGACATGACTTACGAACAAGCTGTATACTGCGCCACTGCTGTTATTCTAATGTCTGTACTAATCGGCTTTCTGAATCATCATGGGACCTATTCTACTCAGCAATTTGGCATGAAAGTCCGAATCGCTGCCTGCTCCCTTATTTACAGAAAGGTTAGTAATTTCATTAATAACACATTGAATCTACTAAAGACATAAAAATTTAAGAATTATAATTATTATCCAGAGTACAGCAATCTATACTAATATTATGAAACTGGAGGGTTTATTTGCTTGATTGAACGCGCTAATTTCAGGCACTGCTGGTCCGATTTGAAACATTCTTTTATTGATAGATAAGTCATTTATCGAGGAAGGTTATAGGTTATATATCATCACGCTAAGACCAATAGGAGCGTAGCACCAATGAAGAATGTTTCAAAATCGGGGTGATTTTCCTTTTGAGAGCTTCCGCTGCGTGTTAGAGTTAGCCCAAAGTAACTATTCCACGCGGAGGAAGTCGCGGCCAGAAGCTAGTTTAAAAATCTCTTTCACTGATATTATAAATGAGGCCTCGTAACGTAGAGGTGGTATATCTTATTATTAAGCCTGCGCTTTCTTCCCAATGAGTTTTATCAAGCGCGCGATCCACGACGAGAATCACGGGGTTTTGCAGGCTAGATACCAAAACTGCCCTCAGACTATATAATATGACATTTAAATACATATTGGAGTTTTTGGCGGGATCTTAGCCTGTCATGTAATATAGTTTGTTTATTGTACTTAAGTGAAGTGAATGGAAAATAATACCACGGACCATGAATTCTGAGATACCACAAAAACTCCATGGAAAGTTCTAACAAGATGGCCACCATCTTGTTAGTTCATTGAAATTATATCAAGAAACTTGTAATATCGATACTCACTTGACAATGGCAGCAATAGTCTACTAGAAGACTGGTTGCCAAAAATGGAATAGAAGAAGAACTTGTAATACTATTAACTACTCGACAATGGCAGTAATAACCTAACAGATTGGTTGCCAAAAATAAATATAAAAAAAAAAACAAATTGTAGGTGCACAATATTGTATATCTACGCTGAGGAGAGGCCTCATTTCTAGCCCGTCAAACCCTATCTCGGCGCGGATTTTGCGTTTGGTAAAACTCATCGCGCAGAAAGCATAGACTGTATAGCTGCTTACCACCTCAGCATCACGAGGCCAATTCTATAATGGTGGTGAAAGAATTTTTGATATGAAATTGTTCTATTATGGTTAACGCGTAATAACGCATCTACCCAAATTAAAGGATTTTATAAAATTGGGTACGTCACAGTCCCTCCTCGCCAAACTTTTTGACCGCTCTGTTATTTTATTTAAGAAAAGGGTTGTTACATATCTACATAATATATGTGTTTATGAAATGGTTAATTGCCATAATATAAATAATGATATCATTATTATTACATAGTATAAAACAAAGTCTTCTGCCACGTCTGTCTGTCTGTCTGTTCGCGATAAACTCAAAAATTACTGAACGCATTTTCATACGGTTTTCACCAGTAGATAAAGTGATTCACGAGGAAGGTTTAAGTATATAATTTGTCAAGGTTTTTTTTTATTATCAAGGCAGAACAACGTCCGCCGATCAACTAGTTATAAATAAAAAGCTTTAGTTACGTTATAAATGCTTCGACAGCGTCTTGTTAAAACTTGGCTAACTAGCATATTTTTGACGGCTGCCCCGTCAATCCACCCGTATCTAAGCAACATTAATATAACTATTTCTATATCACCACCGATATTGAGAATATGCTACTTACTTCCACATTATATCTAAGACAATATGGCGTTACAATATTACTTTACGTATGTGTGCGTTATCGTGCCATTTGTTTTGTCAAAATATTATGTAAGTAATATATCTACAGCTGTTTAGGTATAATATAATTGAATGTAAACTATACCATAATATAGAACTGTATTTACGAGTATTATTATTTAATCTATAAATGTTGTGTGTGTTTTAAGCCATAATGTAGGAGTGTAAGGGGTGTCGAATAACATCTAAGACTTGAGACACTCAAGCCAACCTCACCTGCACGTGGTACGTCCTTTTGAATAACGAACGAGGCAATGGCGAAAGCGGGGTAGTAGGGTTCTACAATCCGACTGGGTCGCAACCATCGTGTATATGGCGAAAAAGCCCGTCATAGTGATTCGCTTCTGCGCGTCGCGTTTCGGGATCAGGCCGTACATATCCAGTTTATCGCAGGCCGGCATGATAGCGGCGACCGGTGATGGATAGTGTGTCACTCGGTGGTCGCCATTGTTTTTGGATTGTAGGTACTGTGCTTACCATCAGGCACAGTCCAGTCATTTTGACGTGCTACAATAAAAAAAATGTTATATCTACGTTGTTTTTGTCCAGGTAATGCGAATGAGTTCAGGAGCACTGGCGCAGACAACAGCCGGGCAGGTCGTAAATTTGTTATCAAACGATGTAAATCGTTTCGATTACGCGTTCATCTATACTCATTTCATCTGGTTGCTGCCTTTACAAGTGATTGTTGTCTGATATCTGATTTACATAAAAATCGGTTACGCAGCCATTATCGGCGTCATTGGCATCGTCCTGCAAACAATTCCAGTACAGTGTATGTTGAATTTTAAAATAATTCCTAAGCTTTTAATCTAGCTATAAATATTAGATATCGTGAACGGAATACTCTACGGAATTATCTAGCTTTTTTACCCTTTGCTGTAGCAGTTAAAATGAATCCTTACTAATATTATAAATGCGAAATTAAGTTTGTTTATTTGTTACGTTTTCACGCCTTACCTACTCAACCGATTTTGCATGAAGGTTGTATTTAGTTATCCAGTAAACAAACAATTATATCACAAACTAGCTGTTGTGCCCACGACTTCATGCGCGTGGAACCCTATGTATATAAAATTAGTGGTTAATAAAATCATCTACATGTATTAAATCCATTTATTTATCTATTTTTCTCTCGTACCTAACTCGAGCTGTCATTCAAATTACAATAACTTTTGATAGAGTTGACCGATTTTAATAAAGCAAAGACTAAGTTACTCTCGAGAGTATGCTTTATGATTTTCTTTGTGAGGTTTTATTGTGAACCCATTAATTTAGCAGTGATACGTGTTCATACAAACGGACAGACATTTCTAAAAATGATTGAAATATATTCTATTACTATATTCCTAGATACATGCAACAATATTTTCACGAAAATCGAGAAGGATTTTAGATTTACATTCTTATTATATGTATGGAAGATATTGAAAAACAATCATTCAAAGTATTGCAGCTACTATACTTGACCCGTATCCAAACATAGTCTTCTTTATAAAATACTAGCGGGCCCGGTAGACGTTGTCCTGCCCATCTTTATAAAAAAATCCTCGACATATTATATACCAAACCTTCCTCATGAATCACTTTATCCAGTGGTGTAAACCGTATGAAAATACGTTCAGTAGTTTTTGAGTTTATCGCGAACAGACAGACAGACAGACGCGGTATGGGACTTTGTTTTATACTATGTAATGATGTCAAAATTTGAAGACCTAATAAAGTATTTCTCTCTTTGTCTAATCTGTATTATTAAAAGAAAATACTATATATATACTATATATACTATATAGTATATATACTATATAGTATATATACTATAATATATATACTAGCAATCGAAATCGTTTTTCATGTGTGTGTGTTCCCATCGTTTTTCTAAAATACTTACGTAATATATTCTGATGAAGGAAGTAAATGACTTATAAGTTCCTTACATGATTCAGATTCAGATTTTGAGGCGTGATCAGGATATTTTCATTCACCAAAAGATCCGATTCAGTCTCGAGAACCATCATTTCAAATTATTTTCTTATGCATCTATCTCAATTTTTATTGAAATTCTAGTTTGAGAAATAGTTATCTTATTTTCTATGCAATAAGGTATCATTATTATTATTATATAGTATAAAACAAAGCCCCCTACCGCGTCTATCTGTCTGTCTGTTCGCGATAAACTCAACAACTATTGAACGGCTTTTTGTACGGTCTTCACAAAGTGACGTAAAGTTCACGACGTTGTCCCGCCCTGAGTATTAAAAAATCTGTGACAAATTATATACCAAAATGTTCTTCATGAATCACTTTACGTGAACTTTACGTCACTTTGTGAAGACCGTACAAAAAGCCGTTCAATAGTTGTTGAGTTTATCGCGAACAGACAGACAGATAGACGCGGTAGGGGGCTTTGTTTTATACTATATAATAATAATAATGATACCTTATTGCATAGAAAATAAGATAACTATTTCTCAAACTAGAATTTCAATAAAAATTGAGATAGATGCATAAGAAAATAATTTGAAATGATGGTTCTCGAGACTGAATCGGATCTTTTGGTGAATGAAAATATCCTGATCACGCCTCAAAATCTGAATCTGAATCATGTAAGGAACTTATAAGTCATTTACTTCCTTCATCAGAATATATTACGTAAGTATTTTAGAAAAACGATGGGAACACACACACATGAAAAACGATTTCGATTGCTAGTATATATATTATAGTATATATACTATATAGTATATATACTATATAATATATACTAGCAATCGAAATCGTTTTTCATGTGTGTGTGTTCCCATCGTTTTTCTAAAATACTTACGTAATATATTCTGATGAAGGAAGTAAATGACTTATAAGTTCCTTACATGATTCAGATTCAGATTTTGAGGCGTGATCAGGATATTTTCATTCACCAAAAGATCCGATTCAGTCTCGAGAACCATCATTTCAAATTATTTTCTTATGCATCTATCTCAATTTTTATTGAAATTCTAGTTTGAGAAATAGTTATCTTATTTTCTATGCAATAAGGTATCATTATTATTATTATATAGTATAAAACAAAGCCCCCTACCGCGTCTATCTGTCTGTCTGTTCGCGATAAACTCAAAAACTACTGAACGGATTTACAAGCGGTTTAGGAATGTTGGCTCCGACGCTGTAATTAATCGCATACATTCTTCTTCGTCTAGTCTCTTTAAACGGATGCATTATATCTCGTTCTATATCTCCGGTTTATTCTGTTTTTATTAATACTTATCGAAATTCAGCACTTTATCGAGTAACAATATTATAACCTAAGGAAATTTCGATGCTGCAAGAATTAATACTCTCAATATTACAACAATATTTATTCATAAGAGACAAGATATTTGCAAAGAAAATTTAACCAGAATTAATATAGAATAATAGCGAAAATGATGAATTTAAATAATCATTTTATTTTTGGGTAATTAATTGATCGTATTCAAGATAATAACAAATTTGAAAAAATCTTTACATGTCACACCTTACGCGTTTATACGTAACTAGCTTTTGCTCGCTAGCTTAGTACTTATTTTTTGTAGTCCGGTGAAGCTGTTAAGACCTTGCTTGGTCAATAGCGTAGTCAGTACGAAAAAAAAAATAGTACTTATTTAGTGCTTTAGTATAGCCGCGTACTCGTTTTAATGTAGAATTAACCTATCCCTCGGGAACAGTATTTTTTTTTGGATAAACAGTAACTCATGTCATAAAATATGATGATGGTTAAGTAGTTAAGGTACTAGAGCGTAACAAACAAAGACACATTCGTATCTATTAAGGATTTGTAAGATTGGTTAATATTATATCAAGTACCTTTCATTTAATAAGGGTTGACATTCTTATTAAGTTTCCCAATTTTGTTGTTGCAGATACAATGGGCAGACGCCTGTTTACTCGTATACGCGGTCACAGACAGAAGTAGTTTCGAATACGCCACTGAAGTCTTAAGCATATTGAAGAGAGCGCCAGCTAATGGAAGCCCAGCACATGGACCCCCCAGCACAACTACAGCGATGCCTCTAGCGCTATTAGGAAACAAAACGGACTTGGATCATTTGAGACAAGTAAGCAATATATTTTAAATATTTAGAATTTTCAGAATTCCTAAATAATTAAATCGGACGATGGTGAAGGAAAACGTACGCGAAGAAACGTGAATGTTCTTCAGTTTTTTCAGCATTTGAAATCGCCAACACGTCGTAGGCTGGCGTAATAGTTAAGCCCTCGCTTTTCTTTGATCGTACTGGCCCAGCAATGGAACACTTACAGAACATTATTATCATTAATTACATTAAAAATAATACCACCCAAGTACTTTTAATAGATGAATTTAGTTACACCTGGTTTTACCGCCTAAACTTATGCCATAAAGTATAGGTTTTATATATTTGTGAAGTACAAAATGGTAGTTTCAACGAAATAATAGGTAGGCTTTTATACTACAAATTTAATTCCAAAGGGCTTTAAATTATACGAACTATATAAAAGAAAGTTAGATCCGAAGTTATGTAATTCAAATATAAAATTACTAAACTTCTTGAAACTCTCAAATTAATTGTTGAATGTAAACCCTTTAACAGTATCAAATATAGTATTGTATTTCAGCGACAATTGTGACGAAATTCAAATTTTAATAATACTATATTTGGAATTTCTAAAATTAGGTTGATTCTATACAATAGAATTGAAATTAAACAGACAAGGAATGTTACCTACGATTTCAAATATGAAGGGATTATTAAAATTTTCCTTGAAATTACATTTATAAAGGTATAGTTCAAATTAAATTCGTGTTCACTCTTTGTGATGTTCTCAGTAGATCGTCTTGAAAAAACACTCCGCTAGTAAAAGCTGTCACAAATTTCGATTACGTAATGATTGTAAACAATTATAATTTCGATTTACGTAACCAGAGCCATGTGATTAATGATTGCTTATGTTTAATACCAGTTCAATGCCTTTGTTTGAATTCAATCTTGAGTTATAGGTGATAACTGTAAAGGCGCGCCGAAATAATACGTATTTATTGGTTCGGATTTATGTTTACTTAAAATGTTTACGGGTTTGAAAAATGATTCATGTAATAATTCCGCTACAAATCATCTGATGTTATGAAACTTAAATAGTAGTTGCTAATAATATATATAGCAAATAATAGTACATTTTAATTTAGAACTTTGTTTATCGGTCGACGTCCGACCGTATTATTGGGGCGGCAAGGGATCGAACTATGCTATTTTTTTTTATCGTAGTACGGCAAAGTGACTTTACTGTGCCTGATGGTGAGCACAGTATAATCTAAAAACAATGGCGACTACCGAGGGACACACTATCCCCCACCGGTCGCCGCTGTCATGCCGGCCTGCATAAATATCTAGTCTAAACAAGTAGATCCTAGTTTAAAGTAGTCTTACTTACTTTTCTTCTCCAGTGTTATTCTAAGCCTCACTTTAATACAAAGTATCTATTTGCGTAATTTTAACAATACAAGGAACAAGTACGAGAATGTTTAAAGCCAAAGACAATTCCGGGAACATAGAATACCAATCTACTGTGGAATTGACTTTCATCGACTAGATTAACCTGTATGATATATATATATTTTTATTTATTCGAAGGAATATCAACAGCTTTTCATACATAATTCAAAATACAATAGTCAACTTAAAGCTAATTAAAGATGTTCACTATTAGATAACAAAAAAAAGATGTTAAAGTACTGATTAAAAATGAAGAACAGTGGAAAGTTACATATTACGCTACCTGATCAAAGAATGTTTGATGACCGCCTGTTTTGCTGCATTAATTGGAGTATTAAAAAGATCTAAATTAAATTCTTTGCTAAGTTTATTGTAATTACAACTACTTCGAAAAAAAATAACTATTCTTTCTATAATTGGTATTTGAATGAGGCACATATATCAACGAGCTAAGACGAAGCCCTTAAAGACATTTTTGAGAGGAGATCTGGACAATCGACCTTTTTTTGGGCAATTTTTAAAAATGAAGAGATGTCTGCAATCATACCTCGTTTAACCAGGGGTAGTAAATGGTGCAATTTACAATGCTGCTCATAGTATTTGGAATCATATCTTTCATGCATACGATAACGTAGAAAACGTAATATAATAATAATATAAATTTTAACCCAATCTAAGTATAGTAAGATGACACGTAGTTTCTCGTTGCATTCAAATCCTAGAAATTTGATTAAAAATCTTAATTATTTATTCTACATACGTGTCATCTTACTATACTTAGATTGGGTTAAAATTTATATTATTATTATATTACGTTTTCTACGTTATCGTATGCATGAAAGATATGATTCCAAATACTATGAGCAGCATTGTAAATTGCACCATTTACTACCCCTGGTTAAACGAGGTATGATTGCAGACATCTCTTCATTTTTAAAAATTGCCCAAAAAAAGGTCGATTGTCCAGATCTCCTCTCAAAAATGTCTTTAAGGGCTTCGTCTTAGCTCGTTGATATATGTGCCTCATTCAAATACCAATTATAGAAAGAATAGTTATTAGCCTTTAATAAAATAATGATAGGTTCAAACCAAGATAACGACATAATGACATTAACAACAATGGTGTTGCCGGAGACAAAATAATCATTTGACGTTCTGTAATGTGGCTGACACACATAGCAGAGGAATAGGTGGTTCAGTTATTTATAATTCGACAGACCCAGTAATTATTTTAGAAGCGTCGACAATGAGGCTACTTCATTTATGTGTCGGTGAAAGTGGTGGAATTTGTAGCGCCAGCCAAGAGATACCTGTATGTATAATAATGGTACGCTTAGGTGTGCTTATTTTGTTTATTCTAGCACGGCTAAGTGACTGCACTGTGCCTGATAGGTAAGCCAAGTACAATCCAAAAACAATGGCGACACTCGAGAGACACGCCATCCATTTGCCGGCCTGCGTAAATATCTCTTCACGTTACGCTTGAAGGACCCCATGTTATAGGAGGGATCGAACACACTGGCCGAGAGATTGTTCCACAGATTCACGGTGCGACAAAAATAAGATGTTGTGAGCTTTTTAGTTCGTGTCCAGATAGGATTTACCGTAAAACTGTGGCTCCGAAGCCCAGCGCGCGAGTTTCTGTTATGAAAAGGAGAGGAAATGGGTTTAATTGAATAGTTCTTCTAGCAGAGCACTCGCCATGATACAAATGGTAGAACACGCTCATTGAGGCAATTTCTCTGCGCAACTGAAGCGGCTATATAAACTCAGTACTAATACTAGACCTAGAACTAGTATTTAGTGGTGCTGGTCCACCAGTCGCGTGATTCGTTTTTAGTTTGGCCCTTTTCTGGAGCAACCAATATTTACCCAGCTTTGATAGCATTGCATACCGTCGTAAGAGTGGCGACTACTGTTTTATTATAAATATTTTGGTGGTGATCGTATATTAATTGCATTGTGATGGCCATAAATTACAGTCTAGTCAACTTCTCGTATTAAGAAAAAGCAGGGTGTGACTTAAAGGGGAAATATTTTAATTAAAAAATACAACACAGAGCCAACAATCACACGACGTTCCCAGATGGTCACCCATCCAATTACTGGGCGCGCCGGACGTTGTATAACTTCGGTAATCGGACGAGAACCGGTGTATTCAACACTCTACCCAGCACAATGTTTATCCCTTAATTTTTCGACACACAAACGAGTCTCTTTAAAAAATTAATTAAAAAATACATTCGATGTGAAAAACAAAACAAACTTTCGGTATGTAAGAACGCGGGCACAGATAACACACCACCTGCTGAGTAGTAAACAGAGAGCAGTACATTACCGTAATGATATATTATCTATGGCAACACAGGTAGTGGAGTGACTGCACGCGACTCGCGGTATGCAGGTCACTGATACATGTCTCACACCGAGTTATAACGGTACCATACGCGAGCGCGCGCTACCTCACTACGTTATCTATACTCTATGACGTCAGTAATCATTATTGTAGCTGTTAATTTGTTTTCGTTTTCCAAAAAAAAAAAATCTATTTTTGTGCAATTATGTTAACCTTATTTGGAGGGATTATCTACGTTAGAGAGAGAACGCTCAAACACTACAGCTTGAATAAACTATTATGCGTTTGACGTAGCACTGGTCAATCAACTCTTTTCAATTAACATCAGGTGACCCATTTGTTCGTGTGCATCCTATGCTATAAAAAAGCTTAATTAAATAATTTCTTAAATATCACTTTTCTAATATGGTCAATCCATCAAATAATTGGTCTAGCAAACTCCTTATTGAGTTGCCTATAAAATTTAAATTATTCTAGCTTCTTGGTTGCAGTCTTCCTTCCTGAAGATCGTTTTAATTAAACGACCTTCTTACAACTTTAACAACTCTTATTTCTCTTAAAAGGTTTTATTTTCTCTCATTGTTTGTTTTCAGTTATTGTTATTGATAGTCTTATGAGTACCTTGACTTAATTTAGCCACTGTCTAGATACTTGACAATGCGGTGATTTACAATTTAAACTACATATTGTGTGACGTTAATTTGTACGCTATTGCAGTGTAAGTATAGGATAAAGTAAATTGTAAATCACCGCATTGTCAAGTATCTAGACAGTGGCTAAATTAAGTCAAGGTACTCATAAGACTATCAATAACAATAACTGAAAACAAACAATGAGAGAAAATAAAACCTTTTAAGAGAAATAAGAGTTGTTAAAGTTGTAAGAAGGTCGTTTAATTAAAACGATCTTCAGGAAGTAAGACTGCAACCAAGAAGCTAGAATAATTTAAATTTTATAGGCAACTCAATAAGGAGTTTGCTAGACCAATTATTTGATGGATTGACCATATTAGAAAAGTGATATTTAAGAAATTATTTAATTAAGCTTTTTTATAGCATAGGATGCACACGAACAAATGGGTCACCGCGTTAGCCCAAAATAACTATTCCACGCGAATGAAGTCGCGAACAGAAGCTAGTAACTAATAATTGTTTATAGTGCCTCCCACTAATTCGTCAGGAAGGGTCTAATACCAGGTCATCCCTCTTAAGACCACGATTCAGGGCCCTACTGAGGGGCCAACACCTGCCACGTCGGGTAGAGGTATGGCAAAGGCAGGTCCTGCCCATCCGACTACATGGTGCGAGAAGATCACCGAGAGACTTAGTTAGAACAAATTTGGCATTTCCACTTATGCTGCCCGGAGGGTTTGGGATCTAAGAAGATTTCCCCGTGAGAAAAAAAGGCGTTATTACTAATTCAAAACCACTTAGTTGGCCATTAAAAATCGCAAAGGGTCAGTTGGTTATTAGACCCTTCCTGACGAATTAGTGGGAGGCACTATAAACAATTATTAGTTACTAGCTTCTGTTCGCGACTTCATTCGCGTGGAATAGTTATTTTGGGCTAACGTTAACTTTAACTCGCGTCTTCTTTACGTAGAAGGTGGAAATATTTTTAAATAATACGTACTTTAACCCCGATTTTAAACATTCTTCATTGGTGCTCCGCTCCTATTTATCTTAACATGGTGATATATATAGCCTACTAGCGGACCTGGCGGACCTTGTCCTGCCTTGATAATAATAAAAATCCTAAAAGTCAACCGCAACGCCACCTACCGTGTCCAATTGTGAATCTAAACCATTCTCGGATCCACTGGAATACGCACACAAAGTTTTATTAAAATCGGTCCAGCCGTTTAGGAGGAGTTCAGTGACATACACACGCACAGAAGAAATTTATATATAAAGATATCAATGAACTGCATCTGATAAAAAAGAGGAAATCCCCTGAGTCGCCGCACCGCCATTGATTTTATAACGAGGTTCAAACCTCATCCGCCATAGCCTCCCCGAGGTCCACTCTGTCCTAAGCTACCCTTTTTCCCCTCCCCCATCCCTCGATACATATTATTGTACCTACATTAACTTTATTATTGTGGATCAATTAAATTTGTACTCAAAAGTAAAAAAAAGTGTTTTTTAATGAATTTCAAAAAAGTGTTCTATGGATACGAAAATGTAAGTTAATAGTTTACTAGATAGTTCAAAAGTGTCTTATATCTTAATTTATTATGAAAGTTAAAAATACGAATTTACCAAAAAGTAACCCAGTATTAACTTACATTGTCGTATCCATAGAACACTTTTTTGAAATTCATTAAAAAACACTTTTTTTTACTTTTGAGTACAAATTTAATTGATCCACAATAATAAAGTTAATGTAGGTACAATAATATGTATCGAGGGATGGGGGAGGGGAAAAAGGGTAGCTTAGGACAGAGTGGACCTCGGGGAGGCTATGGCGGATGAGGTTTGCCTTGGAGTTTTAGTCGGTTAAAGTCGCCGAAAGGCACCGCCAGCTGCGTCCCAGCACACAGTTGACTGTCGACTCAGCTCAGGCCCTCCCCCGGGGTCCTGACAGTCCATGATGGATTTTCTATCCACGTTAAAAAAAAAGGTACAATAAGATAATAAGATTTAGATAAAGGAAACATGCATGTAAAGACCTTAAATTTTGCATGATGCTGGGCTATTTTGAAAATCCGTCATCAAACACCTATCGATGCGTTTTGGCTACCGTATGAATCTATATTATCATTAGATTAGTGATCATAATAGTATTCCACATATTTTATACGTTTCGACATTATTTTTGCAGGTCTAACGAAGTCACAAGACAAAAGGAGAAACAAACAAATAGCACAATAGATTACGACCAGATTATAGAACCAAAGAACAGCACTTTCGACATTTCAAGCTATTTCTCAGGAGTGGACCAAAAATCGGGTATTATATAAATAAATTCTTTTGAAAGATAAAAGTTCGCAACGTCTCTTATCTTTACCGTACCTTGAAGCTGTGGAATAATCTCCCGGTCAATGTGTTCTCTCCTTCCTATGACATAAGGTCTATCAGGTAAAACATGAAGAGAATTTTATGTAGGCGGCCTAATAGCCACGACTGATGGTCGCCGTCCTTCTTGGATTGTAATGTTCTTATCATCATTCATAGTGCGGTCACTTTGCTGGGCTCCAAGTAAAAAAAAAAATCGACTATAAACCATTGACATATAAAAACTTACACGTTCAAGCTAAATCTAATCATTTTCTTATTTAATTAAATAAATGAAGCTTATATCGTACATTAAAAATGTACTCTGCAAGCATTTAGATCTTCGATCAACAATAACTAGATAAAGGGTCACGTACAAAATCGAAGCTGTCCGCATAAATATATACTTATGTAGCTATTTGTTTACTAAGAAAGGGAGAAAAACAGTTTTAAGTTCAACCTAATTACAACCATGACACCTAGTAATAAAGTCACGAATGTTCAAACTATTATCTAATACTTACGATAAAATGAGCAAAGCATAAATTACTCCCGTCACAAATGACAAGACAACATAAACAACATTTAGTTTGAATTCAACCTTAACACGTAATGAATAAAGTAAGTTTTTCCCGTTATTGTACGTGTTTGTGCGTGGTTGATGACCCTTGGCCAAACATTTGTACCAGAGCTTTAAAATCGCTAATTTTGTTCAAAATTTGATATTATTTGTTAGGTTAAAGCTTAAAATATAACTTATTCAACATGTATTTAGCGAAAGTAAGACACTCCGGCCGTTAAATTGCTTTTTCGGGTATTATTATTGCAACTTTTGAATACACTGCGGCATTGTGAAACGTGCTTACATTGGCTGCGTTTCAAACAAACTAAACAAAATAAAAGCTCACATTTCAAGTGAGCTGTTATTTACCAAGACGTATTTTTCGCGCCGACCCGATATCTAGTTATTGTTGATCGAAGATTTAGATATAATATATAACTCTAAAGCAAAATCTTGACAATCTAGAAAATTTTTAAACAATTCAAACCCCATATATAAACTAATAGTGAAATTTAAATTATTTCCATTTTCAAACTACTGGCAATGGACCTTTTTTGGTACTGATATCAATTGTCTTATGCCTTTCCACCATGTGAATCCACTTCTTTAGTCTATTTTTTGTCATAAAGGTCAAGACATAAACAGGTTTTTTAATCATAGCGGGACAGCGAATTTTGATATTTCACAACGGATATGGTCTAAATAATTATTCATAATTAAAACTTTATTTTTCCACCATGTGAATCCACTTCTTTAGTCTATTTTTTGTCATAAAGGTCAAGACATAAACAGGTTTTTTAATCATAGCGGGACAGCGAATTTTGATATTTCACAACGGATATGGTCTAAATAATTATTCATAATTAAAACTTTATTTACAGATTTGGATATCAACGCGTACATCGGTCCTTTGAACACAACACATTACTTATATGTGTACTCGGCATTGATTGTATGCTGTATCTTCTTCATCACGGCGCGTGCATTTATGTTTTTCAAAGTTTGCATGACCGTATCTAGAAACTTACACAATGACATGTTTCATTCAATGTTGAGGGGCGTAATGAGGTTCTTTGACGCTAATTCATCAGGTACTTGATCATCATCTTCTTACACTTATCCCACCTAAGTAGGGTCGGCACAACATGTTTTCCTTTTCCACGCTCGCCTATCAGATGTCATCTCAGTCAACACACCTTTTACACACATATCATTTTTCACACAATCCATCCATCCTTTTTTCGGTCTTCCTCTACTCTTATATCCATCGACCGTCATACTCAAAGCTTTTCTAGTTACATGGTCTTCATCTCTCCTCATAACATGCCCATACCATGCTAACCTATTACTCCTTAACTTCTCTGTTACTGGTGCTATTTTCAAACTTCCTCTGATATATTCATTCCTAATCTTATCCATTCTAGTTACACCACACATCCACCTTAACATTCGCATCTCTGTCACATGTAGTTTTCTCTCATCCGTCTCTCTCGTCGCCCAGCACTCAGATGCGTACAACATTACTGGTCTTATAATAGTTTTATACACCTTCCCTTTGAGTTTCAAGGGCATTCGTGGGTCACAAGCTACACCAGACACCTTTCGCCATTTCATCCACCCTGCATTTATCCTATTCCTCACGTCCTTGTCATCAGGTACTTCAATTATATAAATATTTGAACCAAACGTTTATATCAATACTTGGATTAATAATTGTCAAAATATTCTATCATGACTTCAGCCTGTAAGAGACTGCCATAATGGGCATAATAAACACAGAGAAGTCCAAATTTTCATATTGTATCCACGTATAGTGGTATTAAAATAACATTTCTCAGGTTCAAGTTTACTCGCGTGTTTTCCTTCACCGTCAGCCGATAGTGTTACCAATTTAAAATAATAAAGGTACGTGAATACCAACAAATCCCTTGGTACATGCCGGGGTTCGAACCTGCGGGCATGGAAGTGACGTTCTACCAATCGCTATATACTTGAATAAATTTTCTGTGTAGAAAATTAGTCACTTTTCGATATACTTGGATTAACTATTGATATGAAACATCTATAGCGGCGGGTCAGACCGATTGTTGGCGTGAAGACGCGTCGCCACGGCATGCGTCGCCACGGCATGCGTCGCCACGCGATAAGATTTGGAAATATAATGATAGGGGTCTACTGCTGTGCGCTCATCATTCAATTCACAGATTTCAATTTTTTTTTAGTTTTATTTAATGAACACTTGGCTTTATTTAAAATCATCAAATCAGTTTAAGCGACGTGTGTTCTCTTACCGTGCAGAAAATGGGTAAACGGTGTGATGTGCATGCGCAGAGGAGGGGAAGTAAGCAAATGACATTGCTTACAAAGAAATATTGTAAGCGAAATCTAATGAGGCTTCCAATTTTTTTTTATCTATTTTCATTTAAACCCAAAGTACATTGTTAAGTTAATAAACGTATCAGCTTGCTTAATATATAATAATAAGTTATGTTTTTGAATAAATACATATTTTTATTAATACGTGAATATTACAATTACATAAAAATTAAAATATTCCTTTTCAGGGCGGATACTGAATAGATTCTCAAAAGACATTGGAGCATTAGACGAGTTGCTACCACGTTTCCTACTGGAATGTATTCAAATATATCTGGTGATGTTCAGCATTTTGGCCCTTAACGCCGCGGCATTGATATGGACGCTCCTGCCGACCACTATCATTTTACTACTCTTTTATACGATTCTTCAGATATATTTAAAATCAGCGCAGTCGATAAAACGATTAGAAGGAACTAGTGAGTACCAATAATTTTACACTTTATCTATATATTAATACGTGAAGCCTAATCCTTGTATCCCTTTCTAACGGAATTGGGCGAACGGATGACCGTGAAACTTGGCATCGTTAAAGTTTATATGGAGGAGAAGTGCAGAAAGCTTTTTATTTTATATAAAATGCATTAGAAGTACATTAAATTAATTAAAATATGCATTACTCACACTACTGCTTCATTTTTACACAATACATACAAACATGTAAATAAAAAAGACATTTTGACATCTGTCAATAAAGGACTTCAAAAAAGGTTGTGAAGGAGGTTGCTATGCTCGACTGTATGTATTATTTTACTCTTACATTCCAATTACCCTTTTTCATTCTACATTCAACAATGATATTATAACATACAACTATTATTATAATATGTATCCCTTTAAAAAATCAATGAACTATGGTCGAATGTCGACCACTGGACGCCCACTAGTTCATTATAAAAACATAAAATATACTTTTTGATTTAATAAAAAAAAAAATATTAAGTCATCATTAAATATCGTAAATAAAATCTTATATGGAATTTAACGATTCGAAACTGGTTATATAACAAATTTAAAATCGTCATAACTTATTTTATATAAATACCTATTTAATAACTTCTATTTTAAATACGAATTACGAATTATACATATACAATTTTACAGATACGAAATATCAGAATGGTAATTATAACTATATTATTATATTAGCTAGCCGAACTACTAGCAATAATTATAAATACATGAGCATTAGTAACTGCTATAATTAATAACTGTGTTAATAATAACCACTAACACTCACCGCCGGACAACACATTGAATTATTACATATAATATTATATATCTACTAGCGGGCCCCGCAGACGTTGTCCTTTATTTTTACCTGGGGATATCCTTTATGGGTACGCTACCCTCTCGGGGAAGAGAGTGGGCTATGTCCGACTCGCACGAACTAAAACCCCACGGTGTACGTCTGCCGCTATAGTTGGGGCGACACGAGATCTCTATAGACTTCATCGTACCGCCCTCAAAATCATCAAAATGCCGAGCCCCGTCTTTGTCAAACTGACTGCGGCAAAGTGCCTCCTCCTCCTGCCGCTCCTCTGGAGAATGTTGTCTTACCTTGATAATTAAAAAAATGTGTGTGTGTATTTATGCACACGCGTTAAAAGTTATACCCACTTCTTTAGCGTGATAAGATAAAAATCTTTAAAAAATATAATTCTTTCAGCTTATTCGAAAAAAAGGTATTTAATACATTGTAAGGTTTAAAACAAAGAATTACAAAAAACAAATACAAAGAAACGAAATGTAAACTATAACTAACTTTAGGGTGTCGGTTTTTCGTGACGGTGTGCGCGCGCATTGTAAAAATTTACTCTCATAATTTTTCCCTAACGCGCCAAAACAAATATAACTTCAAAAATCCTAATATTCAACCGCAGCGCTACCTACCGATTGACATTGTGAATATAAACCATTCTTGAATGAACACTCATAAAAAATTCCATCAAAATCTGTCCAACCGTTTAGGAGCTGTGCATTCACATACACACGGACAGAAGAATTATATATATAAAGATATTTATGATTAATTATCGTCCACTTTAAGAGTTATTAGAGTATTTACTGTAAAAAAAAATCTTGCTCTGATTCTATAATTTATTTCGTTTAAACATAATATACGATGTTTTATAAGTCGAAATTCAATTATTTAAAGTACCATCGATGACTAATATTGGTCTGTGCAATATATCTATATAAATCATATATATATATATATAGTAAATACTCCAACTCTTAGTGTAACTGCTGGAACACACCTATAGATATAGATTTTCAACTAATGGGTAATATCCCTACTACTATGTTATGGCTTCATCGCGGAGTTTTTTTTTTCATCGTAAGCTTATGGTCTTTCGCAAAAATTCCAAAGTACGTCGATCGGCGCGTTTTCGATAATGAAAACAACAAACCAAGTGATCGTGTTTATTATTCGTTTGACATAAATAATCTCAGCTTTTGTAGGTTTTTGTTAGGCGTGGAAAGAAATTATAAACAAAATTTACTAGTGAAAATTTTTTAACAAGTCCCAGTAATAGAATACCCAGTAAATACCGCAACTAAAAATATTTCTCAGATTTGTTTTATATAAATTATTTGTCTTCAACAAATACAAAAATTCCTTTTATTAATAATAGGTTCACCAATTGACGGGCATCACGTCTATAGTAGGCCCTTATCACTCTGATAGGAGGTTCAATACATCAATTAATGCAATCCAATTACAGACATAATACATTGTTCTGTAATAGATCTGTCAATTATTCTGACTATTGAAAACATTGTTTATGAATAAACACTCTAACTTATCCGAGAAATATAAAGTATGAATGAATGGATAACGTACGAATGGGGAAGATAGTTTAATTTCGAAAAATTATAAAAGAAAAAAAATTTTTTTTTTATGTCATAGGTGTCAAACGAACAGGTGGGTCACCTGATGTTAAGTGATCACCACCGTCCATAGACACTAACAATAACAGAGGAATTGCAAGTGCGTTGCCACCCTTTGGAGGGAAGGGTTAGGGGAGGGAGAGGAGAGAGGAGAGGGGAGGGAAGGTGGGCTTCCGACGCTCTCACTAACCGAACGAAACGCAACAATGCAAGCACTGTTACTTCACGTCGGTTTTCTGCGAGAGGGTGGTACTACTCCGGGCGAGCCGACCCATTCATGCTGAAACCAGTAATAGTTTCAGCGTGGCTCTACCACCATGTGATCTAATGAATCTACAAATACGGACAATGGACGTAGAATTATTCAGTACAAGTTTTCGCTCTCGGTTACGTTAATATGGATTTATATAACAGAAACAGTACATTTTTTTATAGGAAAAGTGGCCTATGTCATTTCTTGTACACCTAGCAACCTGTATGAGTGGATGATTTATTGGATGAATACTTAGTTGTAATTATTATAGATCGTTATAAAAAAACAAACTCGCATTCGGATTTTAATATTAATTACGATTCAAGAATTATATTAAGAAGCACCAGGATAAAAAAGGTATTATTTTTGCAAAGTTAATTAAGTTGTACATACAAATATGTAGTAAAAAGCATCTCTAAAAATTACACCTATCATATAAACGAATCTTCTTATCGACAAACTTGGTGTGAAAGAGGAAAAATTTCAGTATAAACGCTGAGTGCCAAATTGACCAAAAAGATGATATAATTCATATTACATAAAAATATATGACTTTCAATTAGGTATATTTATTATTATTGGAGTCCATTAAGGTCACACGAACGAATGCCCAGGTAGCAGTTAATCACTACATAGTGTCCCAATTTGATTTATATATCTATACTAATATATAAAGCTGAAGAGTTTGTTTGTTTGTTTGTTTGTTTGTTTGTTTGGTTGAACGCTATGATCTCAGGAACTACCAGTCCGATTTGAGAAAGTCTTTCGGTTTTAGATAGCTCATTTATCGAGGAAGGCTATAGGCTATATATCATCACGCTAAGACCAATAGAAGCAGAGCACCAATGAAGAATGTTTCAAAATCGGGCACTTTTTTTGCTTTTGAGCGATTACGTTATTATTATATACGTTGCCATGGTAACGTAGTAAGTAGTAGTAATAATATTAATTTGGGTTAAAAAATCTCCACATAAAAATGTGAGTGAGACCGAACACAGTCGATGTCCAGTTGTGTAGCTGCCAATTGATTTTATAACATGGTCGTACTGGAAAGAGCAAATTTGATATATTTTATTTCATTGGTATATCCGTGTGAAGAAGGGCGGGCAAATAGTTCAATAAAAAACAAATTTACCCCTTAAAATACTTAACTTAAGAATTATATATTAACTGATATAATAACTTTTTATTTGCAGCCCGCAGCCCAGTATTTTCTCATATGTCAGCGACACTCAATGGAATTAGTACCATACGATCCGCTGGAGCACAACAACGATTGATTCAAGAATTCGATAGGCATCAGGTAAATTCAATTTGTATCTAAACTAACTATAGCAAATTGAAAACACATAAATAATATACATATCGTGGCTTTGAATATGGAATCCTTCAGTATATGCTCACAAATATCCATGTCTAGAAAATCTCTCTGAGCATCTGACGAAAACGAATAACTATCTATATATATATAACTATGTATGTTTATAAAAATATGTTATGTATAATGAAGAGATAAACCCATAGAGTAACAAACCCGCGCGTTTGTAACTGTAAGCGGTTTCATAATTCTATGGATAAACCAGATCGAGTTTCTTGCCGGTTCTTCTCGATGTCTGTGTTATTTTCCGAACCGGTAATAGTTTTAACGTTCGTAAGTGCCTTCTCAGGCCCGAAACTGAATAAAGTATCTTTGATTTCATTTGAGATGTATTTATTTTAAAACATTCGAAAGATAACAGATTAAGTATTCTAAATGATATTATCTTACAAACTTTTTTCTGCTAACTGAATACTATAATGTAATTATTTTGTAAAATTAGCTCATTTCCAAATGTTAATTTATTCATTTCTTTAACAGGATATTCACACATCAACGTGGAGCAGTTACCTAGCTAGCGGAGTAACCCTTGGTTTCTGGTTGGATTTCATATGTGTTATATACCTGACTATTGTTATCGTGGCATTTTTAGTGATTGACAGCAGTTAGTATATACTTACTTACTATTAATACTTATATAATTTATTCTTCATTCAAGTTTTTTTTTATATTTTTTAATGAAAATGAATAGAATACAAAGCATTTCATAAAAAAAAAACAATAACAAATATTATAGTTATAACGTATATATATATATATATATAACAACTACTTCGTCTACGTCGTTTATTATCCTAATAATATACTTTATGTATGAAACATGAAACCGTTTGCCCCATTTCTCCGCGGCAAGAAAACACACATCACTGAAGGCCTAGTGCTTATAAAAATTGTAGTTTCTTAATACTTTAATAACTTTATATTGAATAAAGCTATGATAGTGATATTTTTTAAATAAGAAACAAGTGTCTAGGAATTTAAAAAATATATATCAAAATATATCCAATACTTTTTGAGTAAAGCGCGCAAAATGGCAAACCTCTATCATTCTATTTATATATAGAATATAGACGAAGATTTTATATGTAAACTAAAAATAATAATCACGAATAATATTGTACAGAAAGAATATATTAAGCAATTGGTTATCGATTAAAATGACAGAGACGAATATATTTATACAATTTTCAGCTGTTAGGAATAAATGGCTAGCTCAATATTTTTATTATAACCTCATAAAAATCATGCAGAATGAAAACTCTTTAGAAATGTACTTACATAATATTTCCGTAAGTGTTCTATATCTATAATGCAAAATGCAAACGACCTACTTTGTAATATTCACAAACTATATTAGGGTAATTTTTCTTATTATTTTTTCCTTTATTAAAGGGAAAGTAATATGAAACCAAATTCAAATATAAAATTTTTAGTTCAATTTTGAGATCTCATTTAATTTGAGAGTAAATAATTTGATTATTTCCACCAGAAACCATATTCTCCGGGAATGTCGGACTGGCTATATCACAAACATTGATATTGACCGGAATGTTACAATTCGGCGTTCGTCAAACAGCTGAAGTGATATCACAAATGACAAGTGTCGAACGCATACTACAGTATACACATATTGAACGTGAACCACTATGGGAAAAGGGAGGTGAGTTGTTCACGTATTTATTAACAATTAATTTAAATTATGGTATACTCGAATAAATTCCTAAATAACTTAAAGATGGTCAAGGCCCGATTGTAAAAAAAATGAAGCAAGATATATCGAAATACGTTATGTGCAATGTTTTTTAGAGGTAACAGATTATAAATCAGTTATGTTTATTATCAATTCTCGAACTAGCTGCTCGCAACTTTGTCTGTGTCGTTTATTTACTTCAAAATAAATTTTATGTTCAGAAGAAAATCATAAGCACCAACACCGTTTGCTCCACTTTTCTATAACAGAAAAATACATATTACTGCACGCGTAATGTTTATAAAAAATATTTCTTTCTTTAGTTTCTTAAAACAATTTTATATTAAATGAACCTATCTTCATAATCTTTATTTTAGGTAAGGACAAAGTGTCTAAGAAGAAAAACAAAAAAGTGTACTTACGCACACACGTCAGAAGTTATACTTTTTAGATTTTAAAAGAATGTGTGTACTTATGCACCCACGTGATAAGTTATACTGTTTAGATTTAAAAAGAAATTAAATGCAAATTTGTGAACAACATTTTATTTATACTTACACATCATTAATTCGTGTTTTTAGTAAAGGATACCCCTAAGGGTTGGCCATGGAATGGACGCATTGAATTTCGTAATTGTTATATGAAATATACACCTGAAGACTTGCCCGTACTCAAAAACCTAAATTTAGTGATAGAAAGTGGTTGGAAGGCAAGTAATTTTGTACATTTTTGTTGTGTCATCTGATTTATGTGATGATCATTTTGTTTATTTTTCTTACACAAAAGGTTGGCATAGTTGGCAGAACTGGAGCAGGAAAATCATCTTTAATCTCCTCCTTATTCCGCCTGGCTATTGTTGAGGGAGAGATTCTTATTGACGATGTCGAAACTAGACACTTAGCTTTACAGGTAAAGAATATATTTACTCATGGAAATGAACTAAATTGTAGTTGTATAATATTTAACTCTAAAAATTATTCTCTTCCAGGACCTGCGTTCCAAAATATCAATTATACCTCAAGAACCAGTATTATTTTCCGCCACGGTTCGATATAACCTGGACCCGTTTGACAACTACAGTGATGAAGATTTATGGAAAGCGATAGAAGCTGTATGTTAATCCAAGTTTAACTATTTAGTTATTACGTTATCTACTAACTTTATAAGATACGTTCGCTAGCGTTAGTGTAGATTTAATTTATGCCTCGGAAACAGTTATTTTTCTGCATGAATGGTATCCTGTGTTCGGTTCTGTTCTCCTGACAACGTGTACGCAAAATTTGATGACAAGCTGAGTACTTATAGTAGCGATACGCTATGATGGCCGTTTTGACTTTTGTCCTCTCATGAAATTTCGTATAAATCAGTAACTACGTTTCAAGGAGCAAATTGCTGTTCTTTATTGTCAATAGTGACAAGCAGTTAATCCTAAAATTTAGTAGTCCGGCGAAGCTATTAAGACCTTGCTAGGTCAATAGCGTAGTCATTTCGAGAAAAAAAAATCCTATAATTTAAACAAATCAAATGTATACTTTTAGGGTTACTAAATTAATTTAGTACACTAATTTCTAAATTATATATATGTATAACTATATATATCTATTGCTATATCAACTATATAATATTGTCCCGCGAATCTTTCCACGTTTATATGTAATAACAAAATGTATTATAATTATTAGTGTACCTGTTGTAACAGAACTCAGCATTTATATCTTTTTAATTCGAAATTATATATTTATATCCTATATGTGCTTATATATAGGATCGCTGGCCAGCACAACTACCACCTCCGGCAAACGTGTGTCAATGCTGGATGCAAAGCAGTTATATTTTTTTTCGAGAATAAATCGATATTTCACATCATTATTAAAATTTGTCAAAACGGCCATCATAGCGTGGCCCTATTACAAAGCATGAAATAATATATCTATGTTCAGCATAATGAAGCTGATACTGTTATATCATTTTTATTACTATACATTGCAAAAAAGGTTTTCCAATAAATATAAATCCTGACTAATATGTATTATAAATGCGATTGTGAGTTTGTTTGTTTGTTACACTTTCATACTTTGTTATAGAGCAATGCTATGTTGGCCGTTTTGACAAATTATAATAATGATGTAAAAAATATATTGTTCATAAATATAACTTTTTGTTTAGGTTGACCTCAAAGGAGCGATACCTGCATTAGACTTCAAAGTATTCGAGGGCGGTTCAAACTTCTCACTGGGGCAACGGCAACTCGTTTGCCTCGCTCGAGCCATTCTACGTGGAAATCGCATTCTTGTTCTAGATGAAGCTACTGCGAACGTTGATCCTAAGTAAGTACTACGAAATATATGGTTATACCCTTCTTATCATTTTTAGTCAGTACAATTGCAATATTTTTCCTCTTTCTCATAGTGAAATTCACCGGAGAAAAAAAGGTATTTGATTAGGATGGCAATACATCAGTGTCATGCGAAGAATGCTCATTATACTATGAATGCAATCTATTTTAGCATAGTGCTTTATTATAACTGAAGACGTCCTTACACTGAATAACTCTTAATTACTATAAAATGTCAAATGTTTTAAATGTTAAATAGTGAATAATAAGTATTTTGACATCGAAATTCTCAATATTCATTATATAATATTGTACATATAAATATACACAAATTAGTGAGCCTAAGTATAATCTGAAATATTTTTGAAATCTCCATTTAGAGAAGAATACATCAGTGACATGG
>MU160775.1:31863-48628 GCA_015888305.1 Antheraea pernyi | reverse complement strand
AAAAAAACATGCGAAAATAAAATATCACAGGACTAATTTTAACCAAAATAAATACATAAAATACCCGTCTATTCGATTGCGTATCACATATCTTGTGGATATAAATATTGAATGTATCTCAAATACTAAGAAGCCCTGAGGTACTTAGATACCATTTGTAAAACTTTAATAATTTACTAAATATGAAAAAACTTACTGTTCTAAAATCGACTACTTATACACATAGACGCCTAAAATCATACAAGACGACACCGTTCATGAATCTAATTAATAATAAGTAATAAGTCATGTGTTATTATAATTAATCCCATTTCTTCTCTTAGCCGTATCAAACCCTTATTTTATTGACTGTTATATATTTAAAATTTAAATACCTTACCGATGCCAAAAAATGTTTTTTTTTAACTACATTGTTTTTACACATATTTTTAGTTGAAGTAATTATACCAGTGTAACACATCGAGTAACATACATCCATAAGGTTTCTTTGTGTATTTCTAAATACAGTCAAAACCGTTTACTGCGACATCGTTTAGAACAACATGCCGGTTATAATAACCTGGACAAAGGTCCCGGCTGAATGCTATATGACCGCCTTATTAAAAACATTTATACGACATACCTGATAAAACGGATAAAGCGGAATTTCAAACAAAGACTTAGCAAAGGACTATGGTGTATCACACTCGACAATTTATTTTCCAATAATTCCCTATCGATCTGTTTGTACTTGCACGATACACATTAAACATCACCGGTTGTTACGACTATCGGTTTTTACGACTGAATATGAGCAGTCCCTTCGATGTCGTTATAACAGATTTTGACTGTATTTATTCGAATAAATACAGCAATATGACCGAAAATCTCATACTTTGTCGACACATGGACCTCTCATGTTTTAGATAATATACCAATTGAAAGAATCGCCTATTCAAATAAATTTTCGGTTCACATAAATCTCGTTACTATGTTTTCGCCAAAATGCTTTTTTCGTATATTTTTATTGGAGATAATTACACTAAAAAATCGAATCTATTTGAACTAACATGCACGCAAGCAAATTGAATATTAGGAGTCCGTTTGATAACTTAAAAAAAATCTTTATTTGCAACACATTACTTCAACTTTGTTTTTTAACTGACGCCATTATACCAACGCAATTACACGTCTATTTAGATATGTTGTAGATACAAAAATTATGTGCTTATTATTTGTTTTTCTTGCCATGTCACTTCTCCGTATTTCTATTGATATAATAATTATACCAATATGAAAGATCAACAATTGGCATTAGGTGTCTATTTGAATAAGCTGTTGATGGACAAATATATTGTTTTTTTAAATGTAAGTCATATCACTTTTTCGTATCTTTTAATTGCTAAATTATCCCAGTCCAAAATATCAACAATTAGGCGTCTATATGTATAAGTCGTCGATGTTTTTTTTTTAAAGGGCTAGCGCAATGTTCACTCCGCCTTATGTTTTGGCTTATTGAACGGCCACATCGACAATGCTGGGGTCACTCGCAGCAGAAGCAAAGGTTTAACAGCGGTCAGTATAAACAGCATAGCGTAGAAATGTAACGTGTTATTTTTGCACACGTTATCTTGTACATAATTCAACCCGTACACGAGAAAACCCGTCACGAAAAACGATATCGCCAATGAACGACTTTTTGTATAATGACGGTATCTGTAAAAAAAAATGTAAAACTGTAAAACTATCGCCATTTTTCTCGTTACACCTCAAAGCAGTCTTGATGCGATGTTAGCTCAGTGGTTAGCGTATTATGTTGAGTTCTATTGATATTTGATTTAGATGTAAAGTTTATGTTGAGTTCTACTGACATTTGATATAAATGTAAAGTATACGTTGAGTTCTACTGACATTTGATATAAATGTAAAGTTTATGTCTGAACTGTTGTATATACTTTGACAGCATCGATGAACGTAGGTTTGAAACCTAGCAAATGAGCCGGAGCTTATGGTGATGGAAAACATTGTGATGGATCCTACGCATGGCGGTAGGGCTTTTTCTAAGCCCGCCTGGCTAACTATCAAATCGAAAATCTGTCGCCAAGCACCTGTCGGTGTGTCTCGGAAGCACTTCAGAGTCAGTTGCCTCAAGGTTTAACGTGTTTGCCATTGTAGCGGTACACACAACTGACAGACAACGTTACTGTGTGTACCTACTAAAATAATTCAGACGAAAAATCAGAACCGGCAGTGTAGCAATCGTTGCTGGTTTTCTGCTTGCTAAATGAGAGACACTTTATGCACTTTTTACTATTTATTCTCAATTACACACAATCGCACACGTTCTAGAAAAAAACTGAAGTGTTACAAGATTAATACAGATATTATAAGTGGTAATTAATCGTTGGTGTTGCCAACAGGCAATACAAAAATCTGAGTCGATTAGTCGGCTTAAGAGCGAGATTATGAAAAAATTTGCCGCTCAGGTGACGGCACCATATGCTAGCGGGATGTAATTATATTGTAACCGTGCACAGAATCTGGCGAACTTATTTATTACTTCATGTTCTATTGTATGGCTTTGCTTATTGTCATTTCCTAGACTTACTTTATGTTACAACTACAAGTTTATCTTTATTCGTATTGTCGGTTGCTTCCATCTCATTTATTTGCACGTGCTGTATTTTTATCTCATTTAAATATGCCTGGTCGACGAATAAGTAGAGGAATTCGTACATTAGCTGCCAAAGCGTCTCTCAATTTCTCTAGTTAGTAAAATTGGATATCCTTCATTTCTTCATCGTCATTTAAAATCAGAATACAAAAAAAGGAGTAATCACTACTCCAACCCACGACGTATTCTTTCAAACTGTGACAAATCCACCGTTCTATATTTCTCCCACATACAGTGGTACTACTACAAGAACATCTCTCAGTTTTACGTTTCCTCACAATGTTTTCCTTCACCGTCACTCGATAGTGTTACCTATTTACATTAGTAAATGTAAGCGAATTCTGAAAAACTTGAACCAGCGGACATGAGATAACATTTCACTGGGCAAAACGATCGACAACTTACACATTCCCTATATTATATTAGAATATAGGTAAACTCTTTGGCAACCTAAACAATATTAGAACTTAAAAGACTTAATATGGTCAAAATATCCTCGAGAACCCATCACTTATGGACTTATTTATTTTTTAAATGTCATATATCAGCCTACAGATAGGGGAAAAAACTTTAAAAAAAACTCACTCAGCCACAGCGGGGGTGACGCAAAGAGCCCAACCTAGAAGGTAGGCCGTGGTCTGGACGAGCGCGTACATAGGAGTCGTGCTGACGTGAATATCTGAAGGATTTTCGCACCACCGGAACGCCTCCAAATACCATCAAATTTCAGTAAACACCAGGGAATTAAAAAAAAAATGAAACACAAAAATGTCACGTAAAATTTTACTTTTTTAAAAACGCCAACAACTACACTTTCCTGCGTATCATGCTATGTCACATTAATATAGCATTATGAAAGACTACAAATAAGGAAAGAGTAACTCTTCATCTCTAACCAAAAAAATAATCGAAAGCAAATTTTGCAAAATGGTTTATGAACCTTTCCGATGATACCCCGACATGAAACCATAGGCATTTTGGTAAGTTTTTTTAACCCGTTAGTTTAACCACCACCCTTATACTAAAAATCTATCAAGCACCTATAGGTGCTATTCATGCATGAGAACCCTCTTTTAGTTTGAATCATCATCATTATGATATAAATATGATATCATTATATGTTTTTGTAGGTGGTAGAGCCACGCTGAAGCTATTAATGGTTTCAGCATGAATGGGCCGGCTCGTCCGGGGTACTACCACCCGACGCACAGAACACAGAACACAGAAGTGAAGTAACAGTGCTTTCATAGTTGCGTTTCGTTCGGTCAGTAAGGGCGCCGGGAGACCACCTAGACCCCTTACTCCCTCTCAACCCTAAAACAGGTTGGCAACGCACTTGCGACTCCCTTGGTGTTGCACGATGGTAATCACTTAACATCAGGTGAGCCATCTGTCCGTTTGCCTCCTATGATATGTAAAAAAAAAACTATTAAAGAACACAGCTTTGGAAGGTTCTAGAAAAAAATCTCACCAATTTGACGGTCCACTGCGGATCCCAACCGCACAACACGAGGCTTAGGTACGTTACACCCGCTATGGCTATAGTTAGTGCGGCGCAAACCGCGTGCCAAACTACAGCTCGGGACGCATCGAGACCGGCGTGGAAACCGTAACGCCACACGAACGGATCCGACACGTAGATGCATAACCCCGGAGCCAGGATCGAACCTGGGATAACATATCGTTCAATCACAAAACACGAAAACACTAACAACACCTAAAGAACTATCTGGAAACGTCTACAATTCTGTACGGTCAATAATAACCCTTTCCACGTTTTTACGCATTAGACAAGAGCAGAAGGATATCAAACTTCAGAGAGAGAATTTAAAAGAAACAGCGAGAGACAAGACGTTTGAACAATAATCTATATCTATACTAATATTATAAATCTGGAGGGTGTGTTTGTTTGTTTGCTGAACGCGCTAATCGCTCAGGATCTACTGGTCCGATTTGAAAAATTCTTCTAGTGTTATATAGCTCATTTATCGAGAAAGGCTATAAGCTATATATCATCACGATAAGACAAATAGGAGAAGATAAACAATGAAGAATGTTTCGAAATCGTTTTATTATCCTTTGACAGCTTCTGCTGCGTGTTAGCGTTAGCCCAAAGTAACTATTCCCCACGGACGAAGTCGCGGACAGAAGCTAGTCTATACATATAATAAAAATGTAAATTTAACGTGCCTGTGCTTTTTAGATTTTTGTGAAAAAATTGTTGTAGGTGCCTACAAATAAAGACTAAAATACATTTCAATAATTTTTGAAATGTCTGTTAGTCTGTCGGTTTGTTTGGACACGCGTCACTGCTAAAGTGCAGTACTTTAGTTCCGTACTTTCAGTTCACGGTAAAACCTCATGAACCGAGGAGAAAGAGAACACGGAGAACAGAGTCAAGATCCTAAAACTTTTTTTTATATTGCTCGAATTTTCGATTATAGCTGAACTTATTAATTATAATTAAGTTTGCTAACATGACAGTTAGACAACTTACCAATTAAAGCTCCCATCAAACACTGATGAGGAAAATGCGTTGCCACGAACATCCTAGCCAGCATCACCGAACCTAAAGCCACCCCGAAGAAAGGATACACTAGATATTTCCACCACCATATGTAGAATTTTCTGGAATAAATTTAGAAAAAAATGTAAACCTATTTATATTTGCCCTTATCGAAGAAACCTGCGGCTTAGGTAAAACTAGGGTATTTTATTTATTCATTTATTTAGTAAATAACTGCCCACACAAATGTATCCTATCTTCTAATTATTTTGAGTTAGGAGATTAATATTAATGCTTTATAATTAATATAAGTTATATTAATATGAGTAGTATTAGTATTTTATTAGTGACTAGCTGACCCGTGCGACTTCGTCTGCACCAAATCGGTTATTACCGGTTTCGATTGTACTTTTAAACGCGAAAAATCTAAATACATCTCAAAACCCGATTGCAGCGATACGTACTGTTTCAAATTGTCAATCCCAACTATCCAGGGACTCACTCAAACATATACCCAGTTGGTATGTGAGAAATATTTTAAAATATGCTTTGAACCCGTTCGCAGCATCACCTACCAGGTCCAATTAAGATAACAAATAACCTACATATATTGCCGATAAATGTCTTCCCAGTACGTTGTCCCAGTAACTTCTGTCCCAATAAGCTTACAACCCGTTCGTAACATCATCTACCGGGTTCAATTAAAATAAAAACTAACCTACGTATATTGGCGGTAATGTAAAAAAAGCTTGAGAGGTTCATGGACCTCCAGTTGGAACGTAGTTTCTTTCCCTTTTTTGTAGGCCTTTACTATACAGTCAGTATAGTTTACATAATAAAATATCAAGTTGATAGAGTTAAATTGTAATTTAAACGTTAAAATATATTCATAAAATAAATAATGATAAATTAAACACTGAATGACATCATAACTTGTATTAAAACTTTTTCACACTACATTGTATTAAAGAAAGACATATATATTAAAAAGATATGAGCAAGATGTGTCTACCGTCACTTGCCTGTGACTATTTGTCCAAGAGCTAGGCAACGGTTTCGTCAGCGAATTGGCTGCCGGTAAACCTTTACAGGCAAAAATATTGATCTTTATAAAAATTTAGAATGTTTTGTTTTTCACTAACTTTGAAACGCTACTAAAACATGAATTTATTATTGTCAGACATTTTTGATATTAACAATAATGTGCCCGATGCTATTTTTTGTAAATAAAGAAGTATGTTCAAACCATGTTAAGATATCTGTAATTTTATTGAAGTTATATTTCTTTTGGCGCGTTAGGGAAAAATGATGAGAGTAAATTTTTACGATGAACGCGCACACCGTAACAAAAAAATGATGAGAGTAAATTTTTACGTTGCGCGCACACACCGTCACGAAAAACCGACACCCTGAAGTTAGCTATAGTCAACATTTTGTTTCTTTGTATTTGTTGTTTGTATTTCTTTATATTAAAACTTTCATTGTATTAAATACCTTTTTTTTATTGTTAGTGTCGTTTTTTCTACAAACGTAGAATAAGGCGCAAGATAAAATTTTTGAAAAGATTTTTACTTGTTACGCCAAAGAAGTATAACTTCTAATGCGTGTACATAAGTACACACACACACTTTTTTTTAATATTATTTTATTTCAACATAAAAAAGGGTAAATTAAAAATATAATGTATTTTTTTATGTCATAGGAGGCAAACGGACAGGTGGGTCACCTGGTGTTAAGTAATAACTACCGTCCATAGACACTTGCAACACCAGGAGAGTCGTAAGTGCCTTGCCAACCTGTGTTGGAGGGGGAGGAAGCGGAAGGGGAGAGGAGGAAGGGGAAGAGAGGTGGGCCTCTCCGGTGCTCTCACTAATCGAACGAAACGCACTAATGCAAGCATTGTTACTTCCCGTCGGCTTTTTGTTAGAGGGTGGTACTACCCCGGGCGAGCCGACCCATTCATCCTGAAACCAGTAATAGCTTCAGCGTGGCTCTACCCCCTACCAAAACCTATGTATAGAATAACTTAGTTATAACTCTAGCTTAGCGCAACACTGGCTGTATAATAAAGATAGCCATAATTGTGGAAGAGCCTGGTTAACAAAATGAAATATGTTCTTTGCAAGGGAAAAAATAAAATGGTTTGAAATGAATTATTTTGTTTATAAAGAATATCACCAGGCACATTATTGTCAATAACAAAATTGTCTGGCAGTGAAAAATTCATGTTTTTAATAACGTATAAACGTTAAACTTATAAAAGTTACTGACAAAAAATGTTCCTTAAATTATTTATAAATCAAAATGTTGATCTGTAAAGGTGTAATTCGCATTAAAAAATACAACGTTAACCGGCTACCAGGTATCCTGAATCGTGTTTGGAAGGGCATAATATATCTTCATATTAAAGAACCAACTTTTCTCAAATTCTCGTTCTTCCAACGTTGCTGGCTCTTATACTAAGGTGTCGCAAAAAAGTCTAGTTACATTAACTAATTTCTTTTCTTTCGTTATCCTGGAGAACCCCTTGCGTTTTATGGGTCAAAAAGTATCCTAAATGTAACCTTGTAATGTACAGATTTGGCTTTGTTACAGTTTTATTATAGTATAGATAAATAAATAAATCTTGTCACCTTTGTTTAGCAAACATTTTTTTATACAATGAAATAAATGTAACAACATAAGTGACAGTTTCGTCTACATAAATGTTTCATACGTGGTCGATAATTACGTACAGAAATGTCATGTAGGCGTAGCTCAGTTGTAACGTACGGGGCTTTATATGTTTCGACGGAGCCGACGGTTCGAATCACGGTGGTCGTTTTTTTTTGGTATTTTTTTTTAAGTAGCATATGGAAATATAGCTTAATTTTTTAGCTAATCTGTCTGCTATATATAGCACAAAGAAAATTTACCAAAATTCGTCAAGAATATCATGAACTACATTTTTTTTACTTTCGTCCGTTATCCTGGAGAATCCCTTGCGTTTTATGAGATAAAAAGTATCCTAGATGTAACCTTGTAATATTGGTTATTACTGTGCCAAATTTCGTCTAAATTGGTTCAGTACTTTCAGAGTAATACGTGTTTAAAGGGACAGACAAACAGGCAGATCCTGGAGAATCCCTTGCGTTTTATGAGAAAAAAAATATCCTAAATGTAATCTCGTAACATTAGTTATCACTGTGCCAAGTTTCGTCAAAATCGGTTCAGTACTTTCAGAGTGATGCGCGTTCACAGGGACAGACAGACAGACAGACAGACAGACAGACAGACAGACAGACAAAAATTTTAAAAGGGTTATTTTTGGCTTCTATATCGACAACAAAGCCTACCCCCATCAAAATTTTCAAAAAATATTTAATGTACAGATTTGACCCTGCTACAGTTTTATTATAATATAGATTATGTTTTTTTTGTATGGCCCCTGTTAGAGTAAAAGCCTCTTCCATCTTTAAACTAGTGTTTTAATATACGTTAATAACTTTACATGCATATGTAATGTAAATAAAACTCAGAATATACTTTACATTTATATCAAATATCATTACAACTCAACAAAAATCTTACGTCCATATCAAATGTCAATTAAACTCAGCATAAACTTTCATTCAGAATAAACAACCACTGTAAACAGAAATAAACATTTTTTTTTAATTTTATCGTTTGATCTTATCTGATGTAAAATGATGATATGTTTTAAATCAAATCAAAAGCACTTTATTCAATTTAGACATCCCAGTCTTCGAGAAGAACCGACAAGAAGCTCGATCTGATTCTTTTTAACAAATATGTATATATAATAGATACATGAATATATTAGATACATGTCACAAACGTTTTCAATGGATGCACAGAGATGAGTAAATTCCAGGCATCACCATAGTTCACATATTGATCCACTCTATAATAGCCTTTTGACACCAAAACATGGCGCTTAAATTCGCAATCCGGCAAATCGGTAATATCCTTTGGGACTTTGTTGTAAAATAAACACTATTTCCCAAAAAGTTAGTGGTTTTACTAAGTCTAACATGGGACAACCAGTTTGTCACAGTTTCTAGTACTTAGATTGTGCCGGTTTTTATTACGAAATATAGCTTTTCTAGGTGCTTACGGATATGCATTAAATTGTCAAGATTTTAAGATGATTTAAGGTTATTCCATTATTCGAAGATTTAAGATGGTACATACGCTAAAGTTAGAGCGGAGTTGGTTCTCAAGTGCAACTACCAAAACAGGTCTATATATGCTTGACAACAGATTTTTAACTTGAGGATGGTAGCTAGCCAAACGGGCTTAGAAATTGGCAGTACCACAACGCTACCTATGCTTTCATCACAATGATTTCCTTCACGAAAAGCGTCGGCACATTCGCAAGGATTCGTACCTACGTCGTTCGACGCGGTGTCCGAACACTCATACCACCGAGCCCATAATCACTTCAAAAGATAAACAACAGTCCAAACATTAACTTCACATTTATCTCAAATGTCATTAAAACTCAACATAAACTTTACATCTAAATGAAATATCAATAGAACTCAACATAAAAGTAAATAAAGAGTAAGATTCGCCCACTGCCTGTTTGTTATTAACAAAAACCTAACCTAGCCAAATTGTGACAATACTAAAGCTCTCTCGAAACTTCCATCACATAGACTACAATAGTAGAATGGGTTACCCAAAACCTTCGATCAACAATAACTAGATATCGGCGCGAAAAATACGTCTCGGTAAATAACAACTCACTTGAAATGAGAGCTTTTATTTTGTTTAGTTTGAAACAAAGCCAATGTAAGCACGTTTCACAATTCCGCAGTGTATTCAAAAGATGTAAAAATAATACCCGAAAAAGCAATTTAACGGCAGGAGTATCTTACTTTCGCTAAATATATGTTGAATAAGTTATATTTTAAGCTTTAAACTAACAAATAATATCAGATTTTGAACAAAATTAATTATTTTAAACCTGTGGTACAAATGTTTGGCCAAGGCTCGCCAAACACGCGCAATAACGGGAAAAAGTACTTTATTCATTGCGTGTTAAGGTTGAATTCACACTAAATGCTGTTTATGTTGTCCTTTCATTTGTAAGTGATGGGAGTAATTTAATGCTTTTCTCGTTTTATCGTAAGTATTAGATAATATTTTGAACATTTGTGACTTTATTACTAGGTGTCATGGTTGTAATTAGGTTGAACTTAAAACTTTTATTCTCCCTTTCTTAGTAAACATATAGTTACATAAGTATATATTTACGCGGACAGCAGTTAGCTTCCATTTTGTACGTGACCCTTTATCTAGTTATTGTTGATCGAAGCCCAAAACATTTTTTTTCTCACAGTACTGTACAGTTTGGATTTCAACCCTTAAGATTTCACTGTCCATACGCTATAGGAACCATTTACCTTCAGTGAAACACGTCAACCTGTTCATCACCCAGTGCCATAAAATAATCCTCTACATAACAAGAAATTGGAGGTTTACGTTCTCTTCGTAACTGGGTTCCACATGCAAAAACATAATGCAAATTATAGAATCTCCACCAACCTATCATGCATGATATGAGATATCCACATCAGAGCCAGGACAAGTACCATAGCAGCAGCTGCTGTGTGCCCTGAGGGACAACCGGGACCAGTTTCGCATGTCTGCCTGAACTGCCGCAGCTGGGGCCTACGGTGTTCAGAGTAAAAACTTGTCTCTCTGACCCACCAGTATGGACGGTCTTCTAATAGCCACCTTTGGAATATAAATATGTATTACTACATATTACCACATCAATGTTGGTTTGACCTATTCCTCAGGTACTTTTTTTCCAAATGAACTGTACCCAATGTTTTTTTCTGGGTACCTCTGCTAAAATGTATGAAAAAATTCATGATAATTGTTTGAATAATTAGAACCTGAAAGCATAATAAACATAATATACCTAGCCTTCGATGTATACTGAAGATAAATTTCCAACACAACTGTGTAAAATATAATCTCGGATTGTGCTATGTAAAACCACGTAAATTGAAAAAATACCCCGCCGAAGTGAAACTGCAAAATGTGGAAATGAAAATAGCAAGGGGTAGAAATTGATTTTTAGTGAAATCCTATTGTTTCTTTAAGACAAACTTTATTAACATTGCTTATGATTCACAATTGATCCCTTCTTTTAATTATCATTTTGGAGTGGAGAAATATCCAAATCTATAACATTTACAATGTGATTATGATAACTATTGATTATTTTTCAAGCTGTCTCTTTCTATTCCCCATCCTCAGGAGCATTGAACGTTTAATGCAACAGTACTTTCATACCCCCTCCATGGTAGCGTTAATTAAATGTTTAATGCAACCTTGTTGGAAGTCGCACTAGAAGTTTCACTTCAATAACATACCAATGCAGCGATTTTTTAAGTTTTTAAAATTTGTCACTTTATAAATCTTGTAAAACCAAAATCATGGAAACCAATTCAGTCTAGACTGAGGGATTGATGTATTCCTATTTAGTCAGAAATAAAAAAAGTACAATATTATTATATTGAAGTAAATTTATCAATTACTTGCAATTTTACTAAACATAATTTATATAATTTTAAAATACTATAAAAGACAATTTATCTTTTGATATTTATAAACTGACCATTTCATAACAGCATTGAGCCATCCACCGAAAGCCATACACAGTAACAATTGGGCTGCAAACACAGAATCCACAGTGGAGACTAGTGGAAACAATATTTCGGTCATGTGATGTGGATTCGCTATATCATTCACCAGTTCCAAGTAAGCTTGGGAATCTTTGAACCTGGAAATATACATTAAAAAATATATATGCTATACCTATGACTTGAAAACAGTTTTTTGTTTATAATTTTTTTGACTTCGAATAATTAGTATGAGACGTAATTTTATAAACCAGTGGTCGACATTCAACCATAGTTCATTGATTTTTTAAAGTTGAATGTTGAATGAAAAAGGGTAATTGGAACGTAAGAGTAAAATAATACATACAGTCGAGCACAACCTCCTTCACAACCTTTTTTGAAGTCCTTTATTGACAGATGTCAAAATGTCTTTTTTATTCACATGTGTGTATATATTGTGTAAAATTGAAGCAGTTGTGTAAGTAGTGCAAATTTTAATTAATTTAATGTACATCTAATGCATTTTATATAAAATAAATAGCTTTCTGCACTTCTCCTCCATATAAACTTTAACTATGCCTAATTTCACATTCATCTGTTCATGCAATTCCTTTAAAAAGGAGTACAAAGTTTAGGCTTCACATATTAATATATATGATATCACTAAGGCATGCATCAATTTTCATAAATAAATAGAATAATAACAAGGGTGGATCCTAGTGAATCCTAGATTTTTTCTGGGAGAGGCTACAAGGGCTAAATAAGCAAGGAGTGTCCTTTCAATCTTTCGAATTAACCCTTTATCAGTGACTATAAATTATTATGTTAAATAATGATAATTTCTTTTTATGTTGCTGAAATGGGTGGATGAAATGGCGAAAGGTGTCTGGTGTCGCTTGTGACCCACGAATGCCCTTGAAACTCAAAGGGAAGGTGTATAAAACTATTATAAGACCAGTAATGTTGTACGCATCTGAGTGCTGGGCGACTAGAGAGACGGATGAGAGAAAACTACATGTGGCAGAGATGCGAATGTTAAGGTGGATGTGTGGTGTAACTAGAATGGATAAGATTAGGAATGAATATATCAGAGGAAGTTTGAAAATAGCACCAGTAACAGACAAGTTAAGGAGTAATAGGTTAGCATGGTATGGGCATGTTATGAGGAGAGATGAAGACCATGTAACTAGAAAAGCTTTGAGTATGACGGTCGATGGATATAAGAGTAGAGGAAGACCGAAAAAAGGATGGATGGATTGTGTGAAAAATGATATGTGTGTAAAAGGTGTGTTGACTGAGATGACATCTGATAGGCGAGCGTGGAAAAGGAAAACATGTTGTGCCGACCCTACTTAGGTGGGATAAGGGTAAGAAGATGATGATGATGATGATGATGCTGAGGATATCTCTTAATTCAGGGTTCATCATTGAAGCAGTATCTTGAAGGATAAACATTAATAAGACTTGTCTATTTAAGTCATACTGCTAAATAGAGTATCCATCTTCCATTATTGTTGATTGATTACTCTATTTCTTGCTGTGAGCATCAATTTACGTCGGACAGTGCAACCCAAATAATTGTTACTCTTTAGCAAAATCCGGGGCTCATGTGCAGGAGAATAAGGGATACACTTCCTACAGTTGCAACACCAGCCCCCAGTCTATTTAAAAGATCAGTTTGTCACAAATATCTTCACTTATGATGTATGTTATTTTTTTTTTCTTCTCAAACTGATTTAACTGATCTTTCGTATGTAAGCATGTGTGTGGAGGTGATACGTGTAATGTTGTTGCAGTGATGTGAGACTTTGTGTCACTGTATCGCCCAGACAGCATGCTCAAGGACTTCACTCCGAGGGAATAGACCAAGGCTAAAGCCACTTCCGATGGAATATATGTTATGTATTTGTGTAACATTTTGCAATTGCCTCTTTGAGTAGTACACAGAAAGAAGCAAATCTTATAGAATCTGTACATTTCGTATTAATCTCTTGGATTCTCAGCACCTTAATTTATTTCAACAATCTGATTGGGGCCCATGCCCCTAAACTCACCCTTGCCTATTAATATTATAAACAATAAAGTTTGTAAGAACATTTGGATATCTATCACTCTTTCACACATTAACTATAGAACAGATTTCTATAAAACTTTTTTTTTATATTATAGGAGACAAACGAACAGACGGGTCACCTGATAATAAGTGATCACTGCCATCCATGGACACTAGCAACACCAGGGGAATCGCAAGTGCGTTGTCAGCCTGTGTTTGGGGGAGGGAGGAGTGGGGGAGGGGGTGGGTCTCCGGAGCTCTCACTGGCTGAACGAAACGCAACAATGCAAACACTGTCACTTTACATCTGTTTTCTGTGAGAGGGTGGTACTAACCCAGGCGAGCCAGCCCATTCATGCTGAAACCAGTAGTAGCTTCAGCGTGGCTCTACCACCTACAATACTTCTTATCTATCGAAATAACACATAGACTATAAGATATAAAGATATTGTAGACATTGGCCAAAATATAAGATCTATAATAAACAGGTTAATCTAAAACCACCTTTAATCCGAGTGTTATTTAAATGAACGATGTATGTATCCTTAGAATTACACGAAGGTACGTTATGGTGTAATAATATACAGACGCTTTTAAACAGTATTCGCAATTTTTTTAAATAATTTTACACAATAAAAATACCTTTGTATATTAAAATTGCAAGAAATCATAAGAGTTTCAATATATTTATAATATATTTCTATAGTTATAAAACCTATCTCATCATAGTCATGATTATGATATTAAATTCTTATTCAATATTTTTTTTAAATCTGTAATATATATATACCTACCAATATTGTACTGCTTCGATGCACGAAACACCGAACGCGTACAGCTGCTCCATCGTGAATGACTAATTGAAGTGAAATCAATTCACACGGTCATCTTTATCATCACATTTCTGATTATAAATCACGGAAATTTAAAAGATAACATAATATCAAAACAATGTATAATTTGATTCGGTGATAATGAATAAAGTGTTACCAGATTATGTTTTACAAGGTTATCAAGGTTACCTTTAAGAAATATTAATATAGAAATACAAATGTTGACAGCGCGAATGCCAACAAACTACCATTCTTAAAATAATGTATACTTTTCGCAAGGCAAAGACGGTGAAATATAATAAACATTCGTTTATAAAAGATACATAACTATATACCAAAATTTTCAAATTTTGTACAATCGAACTCGTAGTGACTTTATTATTTTTATTTAAAACATCAACCGCCTATTTTTTCACCATTACCAATGAGGTTAATGCCTTTACAGAAGCTTACTTTTTCTGTTCCATATTTTTAACAAACAATATTGTAGTTTATATTATATAATCGTCAATGTTATAAATTTCTAATTTGTGGAATTATCCTGGTAAATATTTAATTACTTACTATGTTTATTAAAAGAATTTGAAACATTTTTGTCTACAAATACAAAAACGATATAAAATAAGAATAATTATTTTGACTTGGAGCCCTCAATGCCAATACCAACTCTTTTTAACATTGACTGTGCTACTGGTACTGGTACTGGCTACTGGTACTGAATGTTGCAAGAGCTATAAATAATGGCATAGGTTACTTTTCAACTAGAAGACATAGTGTTCCTGAAGAATAGGTCAATTTTACAACGTGAGCGTGACAAAAGTCAGTAAGCGTTTTATTGGTACCCATTCTTTCCACCCTAAAGAAAAGGCAAAGATACCTAAACCATGCAACCAAGTCAGATGTCATCTATATATATAATAAGAATCTAAGTCTAACGTGCCTGTACTTTTTCGATTTTTTAAAAAAGTTACTGCAGGTGTCTAGGAATAAGTAACAAAATATATTACAAACATTTTTAGAATTGTCTGTCTGTTTGTACGAATACGCAACACTGCTAAGGTACTGGTTTTTTTTTTTCTCGAACTATCTACGCTATTGACCAACCAAGGTCTTAACAGCTTCACCGGACTACTAAGGCGAGCGCTTAAGGCACTCAGCCGATTTTATTTTGACAACTAGCTCAAGGGTGCGCGGCACACCTCGGCTTTGGCTGTTGCCTGATACATGCAATTCGCGACCTATCTGAGCTAACCTAAGCTAAGCTAACTATTCATACATATATGAGTTGTTGAAACATATATGTGTACCAAGCATACATACCTCAACAACTCTTATATATATTTCGTATCGGATAATATTCTAAACTATTTCAGTTTGATAAGGGAAAAAAATAAAACACTTCCACTTGCATGTGTAAGCGTGTATGCGTGCACGTGTGTGGAGGTGATATGTGTAATGTTGTCGCAGTGATGTAAGATTTTGTGTCACTGTATCGCGCGAGCAGCGTACTCAAGGGCTCCACGCCGAGGGAACGGACCTAGGCTTGAGCTGCTGCCGAGGGGGGCCTAGTCTGGTTGCCGAGGGGGGCCTAGTCTGGTCGCCGAGGGGGGCCTAGTCTGGTAGCTAAGGTACTGGGTTAAAAATAAAATATCACCATATCTCACCTCAACTTCACATAACTACTTAACCCGAGCCGTCATTCAAATTACAATAATTTTTGATAGAGTAAACAGATTTTAATGAAACAAAGACTAAGTTATTCTTAAGTTATGTGAAGTTGAGGTGAGATATGGTGATATTTTATTTTTAACCCAGTACCTTAGCTACCAGACTAGGCCCCCCTCGGCGACCAGACTAGGCCCCCCTCGGCAACCAGACTAGGCCCCCCTCGGCAGCAGCTCAAGCCTAGGTCCGTTCCCTCGGCGTGGAGCCCTTGAGTACGCTGCTCGCGCGATACAGTGACACAAAATCTTACATCACTGCGACACATTACACATATCACATCCACACACGTACACGCTTACACATGCAAGCGGAAGGGTTTTATTTTTTCCCTTATCAAACTGAAATAGTTTAGAA
>MU160775.1:0-15891 GCA_015888305.1 Antheraea pernyi | reverse complement strand
TCTTCCGTTTCTCAAATATAGTAAATATCCCAAGTAATACTGTAAATGTACTCAAAATACTAACCAAAAGTTTAGAGTATAACATATATCACTTGCAATCAATTAACATTCGTGTGAAGTGGAAGAAATTTGTAAATGTGAGAAAGGCGATATGCAACCTTTTCTGCTCACTCCAAAAGGACCTGATACGATAGGTAAATAAAATGTAGAGTCTAGAAATAAAATACTGAAACCGGCAAATGAGTTTGCTACGTCATTTGAAGGAAAAAACAAGGCCTTGATGAACAGAACAGTTTAGAAACCCACTGCCACGAGCTAGGGACACGCTTAGCCGCTTTTTCAACATGTTATTACGGTGTAGATATTAATCAATTTACTATATTCTAAAGTGTGGATTAAAGCACCTGATGTATAATTTGGCATCTGTGCGATAGACAAAAACTTCAAGGTTGTTGCTAAATATTGGTTGAAAGGTAATAAATACTTTACTTAGAGACTAATAATGGCGAATGTGTTAAATTATTTGTTAGCTATACGAATATTTATATTATTATATTACATGTTGGTTTTTTTAGAAGAAAGTAACGTTGCACTTTCTATATCTATAGCTTACACATACGCATCCAAAATATATAATGTTACCATGGCAACGATTATCATATTAGTATCTGCTATAGTAACGGTAACGCATAAGTACAATTTATTTCCTACCGTGCTGTAAGGAATTTTACTTCAAAAACTTTGCGCCATGTGTATATTATCTATACTAATATTATAAAGAGATAAAGTTTGTGAGCTTGTGACGTTGTAGGGGGTAATATCTGGATCTACTAAACCGATTTGAAAAATTCCTTTACCAATAGAAAGCCACGTTATTTGTGAGTATCATAGGCTACATATTAACTCTAAAAATGAAAAGACTTTTTTGTGGTAGTCGGATTTGCAAAGTAAGTCGGAGAAAAAACGGTCGAACGAAAACGTTTCATACGAACGCTGCCTTAACGATGAGAGATATATAATTGAGTTATAGAGAAAAGTTGTAGAGCTTAATAATGCTCATCATCGAGAGTATATGTCTAACTTTTGTATTTCAGTCAGAAAAGTAGTTTTTTATAAATGAATTCTGCACAACGTAGTGTTTTTTTTTTTCGAATTGACTACGCTCTTGACCCAGCAATGTCTTAACAGCTTCACCAGACTACTAAGGCGAGCGCTTAAGGCATTCAGCCGATTTTATTTTGACAATTGGCTGTTGCCTGATACATGCAATTCGCGATCTATCTGAGCTAACCTAAGCTAAGCTAACTATTCATACATATATGAGTTGTTGAAACATATATGTGTACCAAGCAAACATACCTCAACAACTCTTATATATATTTCGTATCGGATAATATTCTGAACTATTTCAGTTTGATAAGGGAAAAAATAAAACCCTACTGTATCGCGCGAGCAGCGTTCTCAAGGGCTCCACGCCGAGGGAACGGACCTAGGCTTGAGCCGTTGCCGAGGGGGGCCTAGTCTGGTGTGCGGGAGCGAAATTTACCCCCAGACCACGGCGGCGTGATCTGTGGTTATGCGGGCGTGGGCGTGAGCACGCTCTGTTTGGAGATACAGGCTGGTACTGATCGTTCACTGCCGTTATTTCATCGGGAGGGTCGGTAAAAATATGTCGCGAACGTCTTTTACAACGCGCAGCGTTTGGTACGGGGCCTAGTCTGGTCCCAACGTAGTGGGCACGGGTTAGCTAGTATTTAATAATATTTGTTATTGATAATGACAGCTTCGTTTGTTGCGATCTTATACTGTCATTTCGTGGCTCATTTTGTTTCATTTTTGGCAACAAATTTTCTATATTATTACTGCTATTGTCGAGTAGGTAATGGTATTGCATGTTTATTATGATAATTTCAATGTTCTAATAAGACTGTGGCCCTCTTGTGTTCTTTGCAGGAAGTTTTTATCCTATATATACTACGTAAAATACCACCAATATTCCAAAATTTAGAGTCAAATAACGCAAGATTATGAATAAAATATAAAAGTAACAATGACACACTAAGATCCCGTCAAAAACTCGTTTTGTCAATTGGAGTTGCTGCCAATCATCTGGGTTATTTTATTTTTATCACGCTTTTATTAGCTTCACCTGTATGTGTGTAACCGACCCCTTTGAGCTCGATTTTGTCCTACTTTGAACGATCAGATTTAATGCAAACCTTGCACACTTGTCAAAGGTCGATGACAATGCAATAATCCGAAAAAAAAATTAAAAATTTTTTTTAACTAAAAATAGTTTTAAAAAAAATTAAAAAAACACGCTTTCATAAAAAATCCATGTAAATAACAGAAAATAAAATTTTAATAAATTTGGATTAAGAATAGTGTATTATTACGTAAAGAGTTCCATAATACAATTTGTTGCGGCACAGACAAGCGTTTATTTTTTGTATAGTCACTAAATCTTAATTATAATAAGGGCAATGTATATTAAATGTAATGTACATATAAATCTTTATAATAATATTTTAAGTTATTGTTTTGTTAGTTCCTTATACAGTGTAAGTGAGCACTGAGGTATTTATATGGTTGGTTATGGTTCCAAATATTATGCTGATGACAAACCTCATTTGGCACGCTCTTTGTGTTTATATATCTAATGTACACGTTACATGTTACTTTTAGTGGCGTGCGCGTCGTACTTACAATTGTCTTTAAAGAGCGTTTCTGTAATTGTACATAGTCTCACAATTCTATAATTCTTTAATACGATTTTAAAAAACGCGTGCGTAGCTGCGGGTACAGCTAGTATTTAATAATATTTTTATACCTTGATTTGTTGCGATCTTAAACTGTCATTTCGTGGCTCATTTTATTTCATTTTTGGCAACCAATTTTCTATATTATTACTGCTATTGTCGAGTAGGTAATGGTATTACAAGTTTATTATGATAATTTCAATGTTGTAACAAGACTGTGGCCCTCTTGTGTTCTTTGCAGGAAGTTTTTATCCTATATATATTACGTAAAATACCACCAATATTCCAAAATTTAGAGTCAAATAACACAAGATTATGAATAAAATATAAAAGTGACAATGATACACTAAGATCCCGTCAAAAACTCGTTATGTCAATTGGAGTTGCTGCCAATCATCTGGGTTATTTTATTTTTATCACGCTTTTATTAGCTTCACCTGTATGTGTGTAACCGACCCCTTTGAGCTCGATTTTGTCCTACTTTGAACCATCAGATTTAATTCAAACCTTGCACACCTGTCAAAGGTCGATGACAATGCAATAATCCGAAAAAAAAAGTTAAAAAAAAATTAACAAAAAATAGTTTAAAAAAATCTAAAAAAACACGCTTTCATAAAAATTCCATGGACACTGACAACACCAGAGGAGTTGCAAGTGCGCTGCCACCCTTTGGGGGGAAGGGTTAGGGGAGGGAGTGGGAGAGGAGAGAGGAGACGGAAGGGGAGGTGGGCCTCTGGCACTCTCACTGACCGAACGAAACGCAACAATGCAAGCACTGTTACTTCACGTCGGTTTTCTATGAGAGGGTGGTACTACCCCGAGCGAGCCGACCCATTCATGCTGAAACCAGTAATAGTTTCAGCGTGGCTCTACCACCATAACTTTCTTTTAAATGAAAACTTATTTAGCCATGTTGAACGATAGGGCAAAGACATACGGTTTGACATCACCAATGATTTTGCATGCTCGTGTCTTTTTTTTCGAACTGACTACGCTATTGGCCAAGAAAGGTCTTAACAGCTTCACCGGACTACTTGCATGCATGCTCGTGTCGTATTGCGCATGCGTCAGAGTAGCAGGCCTATAGCGACCGGTGTACATGTAATATTGATATTTTGTAACGAGGTCATCAATCAAACCATAAGTTCGATTAAATAATGGACTGTATAAAATTGTACATAATAATTGCTCCAAGTGCCATTTAAAAACCATACTGATATTAATAATTTCAATTTAAATAATTCAGACTATGATCGATTTAAAATTTCACAAAAGTACACAGTTATTAGAGTTGACACACAAACAGGTTTGAGTTTACACTTCGATCGGCATTCGGAGGTGGTGGAGCCTCGCTGAAGCTACTACTGGTTTCAGCATGAATTGGTCGGCTCGCCCGGGGTAGTACCACCCTCTCACAGAAAACTGACGTGAAGTAACAGTGCTTGCATTGTTGCGTTTCGTTCGGTCAGTGAGAGCGCCGGAGGCCCACCTACCTTCCCCTATCCCTACCACTCCCCAAACACAGGCTGGCAACGCACTTGCAACTACCCTGGTGTTGCTAGTGTCTACGGACGGCAGTGATCATTTACCATCAGGTGACCCGTCAGCTCGTTTGCCTCCTATAATATTTAAAAAAAATCCTGATTCTTGTCTCGACCTTTTTTTTTAACGTAGATTAAAAAAAATCGAGGCAGTCATGCGTAAACTCAATACAGTAGAATAACTGTTTTCTGTTTTGAATTTTATATTAAATTATACACATCTATTAACACTCCGAACAATAATTATATTAGAGGTGCGCCGTGTATTCTTGAGCTAGTTGTCAAATTAAATTGACTGAGTGCCTTAAGCGCTCGCCTTAGTAGTCCGGTGAAGCTGTTAAGACCTGGTTAGGTCAATAGCGTAGTCAGTTCGAGAAAAAAAAAGTACTATATTTAAAAGAACAAGTATCAAGACTATTAAATCCAAGCACGTCCGTGTATAGCGGATATATGTTATTTTTTTTAATCCGGACCGGTCGTAAACACCGGCCGGCCGGGCATCAAGGATATACCGGGGCAATCATCCGAACATTTACACTATTTTTTCCCGTGAACAAGTTGTAACAACCCCTGGGACTGCACGGATCTTTATATATGTTCTAAGACGAAGGGCGTTTTCAGGATTTATACGGTTATCCGCCATGTTTATTACGTTATCTCGTACACTTTCGTTTTAAATTAGGGGTAAGTAGAGTTATATTAATGTATTATTCTATTTTTATTCAAATTTAATGCAAACATGTCTTTTTTAATCGAAATTTCTCATGGGCACACATAGGGTATCACTCAGTGGTCGCCATTGTTTTTGGATTGTACTGTGCTTACCATCAGGCATAGTGCAGTCATTTCGCCGTGCTACAATAAAAAAAAAGTAGCGTCTGAAAGAACCAAATTTACTTTTAGTAAGTACGTAAAATATAGATACGATTTAGTGAAATACACTTTCTTCTTATTATTTTGGCAGCCAATCATCACTATTGAAGTTTATTACCGCAATTATTGTGTCTTGCGACATCTTCAATATTTTAACAAAATGGCGGCATTCTTGTTATAAGCTTCTAAAGAGTCTTTGTAACATACTAGAAAATATTGTTTATATTATACATGCATATGTCATAATCAATCTATATTACACCGAATTTAAACTAATATTACAATATAAATTAAAATATCTTTTATTCAATTTAGGCCCTGAGAAGGCGTTTTTGAACTTCAAAGCTACCACCGCTTCGGAAAACAAACCAGTCATCAAGAACAACCGGCAAGAAACTCGATCTGGTGTATCTTTTAATATTATATATTTTTACAAAACGTAAATAGTTACATTTGGTATTAGTGGATGCATAGAGAGGGGCGTTATTTCCAGACGTCACAATCGTTCACATATTGATCCACCCTATAACAGCCTTTAGATATTAAAACCCGCTTGACATGTTCTTGAACTCACTTATCCGGCAAATCGGTAATGTGTTTTGAGACTTTGTTGTAAAACCTAACACTATTACCTAAAAAACAGTTTTTGGACTTAGTGAGCCTGAAGCATGGAATGACCAATTTGTTGCTGTTTCTAGTATTTAAATTATACTGGTCTTTTACTAGATCCAACATATCTAAGTTTTTGTATAAGGTTAAATCAGACAAGTTTATAAATAAAAATTAATAAACACGACATAACAAACTAAAATTCCATCAAAATCGCAAAATTGACAAGAAAGTATCGAAGCATGACTAAAGAGGTTGGTTTTCTTATGCCTCATAAACAGCTTTATACGTTACGGTACGAGATTATTTACACATTTAAATGGCAACCGAGCATAATCATTTGCTACTGGTAGCTAAATAAACAAAATAACCCCAGCGGGGCACCGGCCATTATCGAGCGGAGAGCAAAAAAATCCAGAACCTTTTTGAACAATTCCTGAACGCAACCATAAAAGTCTATTTTGACGTTTGCACGAAATGTCATCGCTTGGCGGGCTTATTGTTTATTTCTTTTCTGTGCATTGTCTAAATGTACAAAGAGAATGTACACAGAATTAAAAAAAAAAACATCGCTTACAGTGAAATTATTGTAACAAATTTCTTTTCATTTAGTTGTAACGTCAATAAACAGATTTTATGGCTTCATTTAACTATGTCGTTATTTATTTATATATACTAGCCTCTGCACGCGAGTTCGTCCGCGTGGTATACTTACTTTGGGCTAACACGCAGTGGAAGCTCTAGAGACAAAAAAAACCCCGATTTTGAAACATTCTTCATTCCTCGATAAATGAGCAATATATAACAGTGAAAGAATCGCACCAGCAGTTCCTAAGATTACCGCCTACAACCTCACAAACCCACAAACTTTACCTCTTTATAATATTAATATAGATTTATTAACGCATCGAACTTTGACAAATTATATACCTTAACCTTCCTCATGAATCACTTTATCTACTGGTGAAATCCGTTCAATCGTTTTTGAGCTTATCGCGGACAGACAGACAGAGGTGGCAGAGATCATTGTTTTATAATATGTAGTGATAATGGAAGGTACAGATGGGAAAAATAATATTGAATCAGTGATAATCTGATAAATAACATTTTTTTTTCGAACTGATTACGCTGTTGACCTAACAAGGCCTTAACAGCTTCACCGGTGTTTCTCATAACGCTAGCATATGCTGAGCTGGACACCATTTCATAATGCACAGATATGCATATTTTTGTCCATTCTTATATACTTGTATTTTATGTTGTGCTTTATGAATAAATTATTTCTTTCTTTCTTTCTAGTGATAATGGAAGGTACAGATGGGAAGAATAATATTGAATGAGTGATAATCTGATAAATAACATTTTTTTTTTCGAACCGATTACGCTATTTACCTAGCAAGGCCTTAACAGCTTCACCTGACAACGAAGGCGAGCGCTTAAGGCACTCAGCCGATTTTATTCGACAACTAGCTCAAGGGTGCACGGTACACCTCGGCTTGGGCTGTAGCCTGATACATGTAATTCGCGACCTATCTGAGCTAAACTAACTATTCATACATATATGAGTTGTTGAAACATATATGTATACCAAGCATACATACCTTAACAACTCTTATATATATTTCACGTCGGATAATTTTCTAAACTATTTCAGTTTGATAAGGGAAAAAATAATACCCTTCCACTTTCATGTGTAAGCGTGTATGCGTGCACGTGTGTGGAGGTGACATGTGTAATGTTGTCACAGTGATGTAAGGTTTGGTGTTACTGTAACGCGCGAGCAATGTACTCAAGGGCTCCACGCCGAGGGAACGGACCTAGGCTTGAGCCGCTGCCGAGGGGGGCCTAATCTGGTTGAATATAGTTAATAAAATAACAATAAAATATACCTAAATATTGAAAATAATTCAAATACAAGAACCTTTGAAATCAATAAAAGAAATCGAGACAGTTATAAGGACTCAATTAAGGAAACTCAATACTATACAATAACTGCGTTCTGTTTTAAATTTTTAAAATAATTATGGTCTGAATTATTTAAATTTCATAATCTGTAAACTGAAATTATTATCATTAATCTGGCTTTCACGTATATTGACCCTCCGAACAATAATTATATACATTATATACAATAATTATTATTTTTGATGGTGGTAGAGCCCTGCTGAAGCTATTACTGATTTCAGTATGAATGGGTCGGCTCGCCCGGGGTAGTACCACCCTCTCACAGAAAACCGACGTGAAGTAACAGTGATTGCATTGTTGCGTTTCGTTCGGTCAGTGAGAGCGCCGGAGACCCACCTCCCTTCCCCTTCCACTTTCCCCTTTCCTTCCTTCCCCCCCCCAACACAGGCTGGCAACGCACTTGTGACTCCCCTGGTGTTGCAAGTGTCCATGGACGGTGGTGATCACTTACATTAGGTGACCCACCTGTTCGTTTACCTCCTATGATATAAAAAAAAAAAAAATTATTATTAATATTAGTGGGCTCGGCGGACGTTGTCCTGCCTTGATAATAAAAAAATCCTAAAAGTCAACCGCAACGCTACCTACCGGGTCCAAGTGTGAATCTAAACCATTCTCGGATCCGCTGGAACACGCACACAAAATTTCATCAAAATCGGTCCAGCCGTTTAGGAGGAGTTCAGTGACATACACACGTACAGAAGAAATATATATATAAAGATATGACTGCACAATCTCAATACATATAAAAATATAATATAATACTAATTTAAAAAAATCAGGGCTTTTGTAACTCGGGGGCTTCATATCATCACTGTACGGCATAGCTACACCTGCGTTTAATGAATACATTTTCGATATTAACATAACCTACCACTAAACTATAATTTCCTTCATTGTTTCGTTTCAAATATCGACATAATTTCAACCATTGTCATAAAGCCAATTTTTATGATGTTATCGTGGAAATAATACGTCAGCAGTATTCAAACAAAAATAGCTTCAACGATGAAAACCTTATTAACACAGCAAATGTGCTGGCAACACTGTTAGACAGTAAAACTTGGCAACACCTAACAGTAATTCTTCGCGGGAACGAGCGAACAAGCCCGCCGCATATAAACAGCTATCATGAAGGAAATTCACTCGCGGAAGCGCTAGCATTTTATTACTGGCCATTAAGCGTTGAAATTCTCGACTAGCTATGTAGCTTCGTGTTTATATTTCAAAACTAACTTTTACTAGCGACTGTGGCCGTGTGGAATTTAGCAATAGAAATTTTTTCAGTGGCAAAATGCACGGTTCTCAACACTGCTTCTCAGTGGCGTAGCGTGCATTTCAGGGGCCCTGTATTAAAAAATTAGTTGGTGGCCCAAATGAAGTGTAAATATTACACATGTTGGGGGCCTCTGTAGTATCATTGACCAGTCCGTAGCTACGCCTCTGCTGTTTCTTTACTTTAACTTATTTACGCGGAAACCTAATTATGCTAGTGATTAGCTTTGTTTCCATAACCCGTCGAATCTGTAAAATATCTTTAATTACTAAATAAAGAGACAATGAAACAAAGAGGAAGGCGTTTAACATCAATGTTGGAGTTTTTGGCGGGATTTTGGTCTGTCATGTAATGCATTTTATATTTTATTCATAATCTTGTGTTACTTGACTCTATATTGTGTAAAATTGGTGGTGTTTTATGTAATATAGTTTGTTTATTGTGCATAAGTGAAGCGAGTGGAAAATAATACCACGGACCATGAATACTGAGATGCCACAAAAACTCCACGGAAAGTTCTAACAAGATGGCCACTATCTTGTTAGTTCATTGAGATTATATCAAGAAACTTGTAATATCGATACTCACTTGACAATGGCAGTGAGAGTTTACTAAAAGACTGGTTGCAAAAAATGGAATGGAAGTGGAACTTGTAATAGGGTAGACTGGGTACAGTTGTAATAGGGTACGGTTGAAACAAAATGATTATCTCCCGTATTATGGATGGTACGGTGGAGGGTCCAATGGGGAGAGGAGCAATTTCGTGTCCGAACGTGTTCGGCAGTGTTACACCGGTGGCTGTGTGCTTTAGTAAGTTGTAGGAGATCCTATTGTTCGTAGTCGCGACAAAGTAAGTATTTTCGATCGAAGTTTTTTTCTAATTACGCAGCTAATATTATAAATAGGATGATAAGTATTTTTCTGCTTAGAGATTAGACCTTAGAGAATATGGAATTGAAATCATTTTTCAACGATAGTTTCCCTTATCGCTGTGATTTTTTTAGTTATAAAAAGAGAGGTGGGTACGGTTGTAACATTATTAATTCCTTCGTTCCACTTTATAGACGCCTAGGACACGAATAAGAAAGACCACAAAAGAGCGAAATGACATATCTCAGTACAAGGACGTATATAAAGAAGTGAAAAACGTTAAATCTCTATGAAGTGTCGCAGAAGTGGACGGCGATTACTATGTTGCTGTACTTCGATATGTACAAAATAGAGATCAGGTCGTAAGTGATGAAGAGGAAAACATGTGGCACTTAACAGAGTTTTCACTGAAGAACAAGAACGTGCATTGTCCAAATATCTCATGCGCTGTGCGGACATATACTTCGGACTTATTTAATTCTCGTTGAAGCATTGTTTTCGTTTAATTTTATTTATCACTTGTTTTTTTCGTTAAGATGCTCCATGTTGTAATTGTAGTTATTTTGAAGTCGAAGTACTGATAGCTCATGTTACTAATGCTGTTTTTTTTTTGGCTGACTACAAGAGACAGACGAAAAAAAATATTTAGATACTTGATTACAAATACTCGATTTATCACTTACATAACTATACAAATTGTGCCTTATTAGTGTTAGGCACTCTAATCTACTACTCTCCTGTGATTTTATTATAGTAAATCTGATTAAAACACATAAATCGTGCTTCATTTCCATGTGTTACAACTGACCCCAACCATTGTTACAACTGACCCTGGTAATGGGGGTAAGAATCTTTAAAAAATGTTCCCGTAGGCTAATTATTGCTTTAGACGGTCAAATGTGATGAACAATGTGAAGACTATAGAGCACTCTTTCGCTTCGCGTGTTTAGCGCAGAAATCGCTAGTATCACTACGATTCTATGAGCGATCAATGAAAAATCGTTACAACTGTACCCAGTCTACCCTACTATTAACTACTCGACAATGGCAGTATTAATCTAAAAGATTGGTTACCAAAAATAAAGTTAAAAAAAACCGTATATGGTCATATAAATGAATAGTCTATTTCACGCGCTCCGAGTATTATTATTACGATGTCCGTATCAGTCTAGAATCTTACAGTAGTGAGCTCAAAGCTCCTACACATATGATGGGCTGCACAATCACGATCACAGAGTACGTTATATAAATAGAGGTCGCACTCGTTATTTCCAATCAGCGCCTCTATAATACGAGTTTCAAACTAATACCTGTTGGTTATAAATGTACATTTATAGCTATGTATGTATGTATACAGCGGTACTGCGTAAATCGTATACAAGTTTTTGATCATTTTAATTTGTAATGAATATATTCATCGTAAGGCAAATCTAAATCCAAGAATGTATATACAGGAGTCAATGTTTATAAGTAGATCCAGAGATAGATAAAATTGTTTGTGGGAGGCAAGAAAATTTAAGGGAGCACACTCTCGTAACAGATACGTAAACAAAGTGAATGAAAACAAATATTTGAAAGTTGTCTGTTTTAAATGTCAAAATTAATTGTCATCCACCATCTTTTGTTATCAAACTTGCCAAAAAAAAACTATATAACAGTGCCATCTAGAGAGTGGATTGATAACCAAAAATAGACGAGCCTTTTCCATACAAATTCGATTCTAAGAAGTGAAAATAGCGTGATCACGATACAAAATATTAATACACATTAGATGTGCACAGGCCGCTATAATACAAGTCGCTAGTATGATGACACAACCCACCCAAGCCAGGTACAGTCGTTCACAGTTACTAGCATGTCATACCGCGAAATTATAAATTTATTTAATGCTAAAAAACACCGCTAATACGCTTAAAATTTTTTTGCAGTATATTAAGGCTGTAGGGCTAGACAGTAGTGAGCTTTAACAATATGGTTGATTACAGTAGATCTAATTTTTTATACCAAAAGCAGACAGGCCGGCATGACAGCGACGACCAGCGATGGATAGTGTGTCACTCGGTGATTGCCGTTGTTTTTGGACTGTACTGTGCTTACTATCAGGAAAAATGCAGTCACTTTGCCGTGCTACAATAAAAAAAAAGACACACAAACAAGTGGTTCACCTGTGTTAAGTGGTCACCACCGTCCATAGACACTAGCAACACCAGGGGAGTCGCAAGTGCGTTGCCAGCCTGTGTATTGGGGAGGGGTAGGGAAAAGGGGAAGGGAAAAGGAAGGTGAGCCTCCAGCGCTCTCACTGACCGAACGAAACGCAACAACGCAAGCACTGTTACTTCACGGTCGGTGTATCTGTGTGTCGGGTGTTAGTACCCCGGGTGAGCCGACCCATTCATGCTGAAACTACTAATAGCTACAGCGTGGCTCTATCACCTACAAAAATCGCTAATTGGTTGTAGTGATAAATACAGAACTGAATACACAGACAGGTTTTGACAGAATAATAATATTAATTTGGTGTACCTGTGATCGAAAACCCTAACACTTAAGGATTATTAAAAAGTGTGTGTAGTTCACATGAGGTAGAAGTGAAACTGAGTATTTTGATTAATTTTTAAGAGAGGGAAACTCCATGGATATGTTCTAACAAGAAACCCACCGTCTTGTTGGAACAACGAAATTATTCACAAGACATTTTGTAATATATTTATACGTTGTAATCTCCATTGAAACAAAACATTGACACTGGCAAGTGCTTCTGCGGAGCCAAAACTAGAAGAAGAAGTAATTACATGTAGATTGGATGATTCCGCAACGCCAGTCACGCATAATTGCCATGTTCTGTTATCCTGAGAATATGTAGTAATTATTCTATTATCATTAATAATAAGGAATAATGGGTGACCTTTTTGGAGAAACCGATGACCAATAATTACTGGAGACATATATTACGAGATGGGACGACTGACGTATGTCGGGCATGTAACCGTCCCGGAGAATCTCTAAGAGTTATATATTCCGGCTGTTGAAATCTCATTAACGCCGTGTATTTGCACAGGCTTAACCTTGTAGCCAAAATTATTCACCCATAACTTGCTTGCTAAGCTTTTAAATATAGTGTTACGCTAATATAGCTAGCCCGATCCAGTTTTCGAAAACGGTTATATAATACGTACTAGGATCGACTTAGCATTACTGATGGAACTGTAATGACTGAAATGCTTGATACTGTGGTGATAGATCGATCAAAATCCTGTCCAGTAATGATCGATATTACTCTGCTGTATGACAACGATTTTGTAAAAGTCTAAAAAGATAAAAAATGTAATATCTTGATATGTGGGCCATGGACTCGGCAATCATTATGCCAATATCTGTATTGGCACACGATTCCATGGACTAGAGTTTCAACCAACGTTTTATGAGACTTTCATTGGGTAACTGGAACAAGCGTCTGATCCAAAAGGCAGTTCCACTTGAGACGGCCCGTGTCGTACGAAAACTCCTATCCACATTGCCATGACCGTCAACAACTTGGACCGTGTTCCCGTTGTCGATAGTTCATGGTCCATTTCTATATTTAAAAATCTATATTTTTTGATTAGCATAACATTCATGAATGTATGAATTGTACAAAGTAAAAATATTAATTGCCACAATTAATTAATACTAACATTAGATTCAGGAGCTAGTTCTCCTTGACACGACATGTATCGTAAGGAAATGCCTCTCCATATCACGATGACCTTCGGAAATTTGAATCTTGTTCCTTTATCGATGGTCCATCGTTCGTTATTATACCATAAATGTATAATTTTTTAGGTAGGTACATAAATATGTATGATCACTTACCACCAGGTGACCCACCTGTTCGTTTGCCACCTATGATATATTAAAAAAAATATTCATATTTATGAATGTACGATTTGTGCTAAATAATAATAATAATTGTACACTCTTATTTCAGTAATTGAAATAATATATGTAATTTTTTTTATATATCATAGGTGGCAAACGAACAGGTGGGTCACCTGGTGGTAAGTGATCACCGTAGTCCATATGCACAGGCAACACCAGGGGAGTCGCAAGTGCGTTGCCAGCCCGTGTTTGTGGGAGGAAGGGGGAAGAGGAGGAGGGTGGGGAAGGGCCTCCGGTGCTCTCATTGACCGAACGAAACGCAACAATACAAGCATTTTCTGCGAGAGGGTGGTAGTATCTCAGGCTATTCACGCTGCAACCAGTAATAGCTACAACTATGCTCTACCACCTACAAAATCGACAGATATAGATAATACTCTTAATACTCTCTTCTCAGATTAAAATAAATTACTTTAATCGCGAACTCGTCAACGGATTGATCCGATATTGTGTACTTAATTAAATGTCATATTATTCCGTCGACCGTGCCACTCTTCAGTCCTGTCACGCCCGTTTGATACTCAAGGCATGAACAGTGAGGCAATTAGACGCCTATAATTACTATGTTAATTACAGACACTGTTCTTGTTTCTCATCCTCGCTATTCCCGACCGTTTCGTTGTAATATAAACATAAATTCGCTCGCTCCTCAGTAAGTTCTAATTAACATGAGCCGGAATGATTACAGGGGAAAGCATTTGCTTTAAAATTATTGTAACTTTATTTAGAATTGTTATCTTGAGATCATTATATTTATAGACGTTATATTGGCGTCGGTTTGATTGAACTTTATGTGTATTTGCCCCGGGTTTTGTATCTACATGTTAACTAGCAGTTGCTTGCGAATTCGTTTGTATTTGTATCTGTACAAATAAAGGTACCTTTTTTTTCTCGAACTGACTATGCTATTAACCTGGCAAGGTTTTTTTTTCTTTTTTCGAACTGACTACGCTATTGACCAAGCAAGGTCTTAATAGCTTCACCGGACTACTAAGGCGAGCGCTTAAGGCACTCAGCCGATTTTATTTTGACAACTAGGTCAAGGGTGCGCGGCACACCTCGGCTTTGGCTGTTGCCTGATATTTTTGATGTGATTTATATGATTATATATTTTATATGATTTTGTGTAACTGTATCGCGCGAGCAGCGTACTCAAGGGCTCCATGCCGAGGGAACGGACCTAGGCTTGAGCCGCTGCCGAGGGGGGGCACGTGGCAAGGTCTTTACAGCTTCACGTACCATTTATTATGATCGTGCAACAGTTTATGAAGCGTACACCGAACTAGCTCTCAAATGACAGGATTTTATCCAATTCACTTGACACTTATCGTTATATTTCGACTAATTTAAATACTATATTTGTAAAGGCTATATAATTTTGAAGCAAACAACAAGAAGTAAAAAGAAAGCAAGTAACAAACAAGAATTACACCCAATTTACAGTTAATGAGTGTTGAAGTACTATGACACGTTATCACTTTAGTTAAAACTGATGTATGTAAACCCTGATGGGTTTAAACGCATTGTGTTCCAAAATCAACCAACCGGTCGGAATAAAGTCGCGATAATTAACGTCTTTCACTTCTTTAATATGTATTTGAAATTTTATTACAGTGATAGGCCAACCAACGACGCCGTTTAATTACTTTCTATTGTTTCCTAAACGTTTTCTGCTGTAGTAAGACGTGATAGTGACCAATCATTCAATCGACGATAGATTCAACCATCCGTCAACGTTGGATTTAACCGGCGATCGACGACGTCATTTAATTATTCCAAACAGAAGTAACAAGTAACGTCCACACTATTTAATTATGGACTTCCGTATACTAACGCCTTCATCAATCACATAAATTATTCCTGTGGAATGATTCTTATAACGTATTTAAATATGCATTCAGCTCGTCTATATATATAATAAGAGTGTAAAAGTAAAGTGTCTGTGCTATTTAGATTTTTCTAAAAAAATGTCATTTTTTGAAATGTCTGTATGTCTATCTGTTTGAACATGCATCACTGCTAAAGTACTGCGTTCAGAATAAAACCTCTTGAAGAATATAATGAAGAATATCCTCGAGTA
>MU160774.1:30397-45173 GCA_015888305.1 Antheraea pernyi | reverse complement strand
ATCTGCCATAAATGTTTAGATACACAAATTAATTAGGCATTATATTACACTTTGCAATTGAATATATTAAAGCGTAACTTATATTAAGCATAGTAAATGTAAGTACAAACCCAAATTGATGAGGATAACATAATATACTCTCGTTTCTCATACGTACGCATAACTATTAGCTAACTTAAAGTCTCTAGAATATATTTATAATATTATTCAAAATATTTTATAACGGCACTGATATGACCGAAAACACACTACACTGCACTTTTCTGAATTATTAAACGATTACACTTGTATTTGGATGCCCAATGCTTGTTTCTGGATCTCCGTCTCTATGGCGGCGATAGTAAGATGACATTTGTGACTTCTTGAGAGAGTGACGCTGAATCTCTCGTGTAATAAGTTTTTTATGACATTTCTTATAAGCGTTAATACCAAAGTATACCAATACTACGAAGAACAAAATAGCGATGACCCCGAGGATTATATTGGTGGTACTCGCGTGGAATCTCAGCTCTTCTATTCCTCTATTACTGGCATTTCCCCCAGCAGCATTTTGTGCTAAAACCACTTCTTCTTTAGTGTTCGATGCACCCATTTCTTTTTATTTTTATTTTTCTAGTGCACGAAGTCAGACCGAAGTTACGAATATTAGTCGTCATTGTCATAAATTATATTACAGATTGTTCCATATTAGGCGAAAGGAATTCGCGTGCGAGGCAGAATACTGCCTAGTGGCAGGCAGGGTCGCCATATACGGTTGGCATAGGGAGACGAATGAATACTACAAGATTCAGGTGGCAACAACTTTTATTAAATGAAGAGGCATTTATATATACTACCTTACAACACAAACGGCATTTGATTTACCCACAGGCGTAACATTATAAAACTTGAGTTAAACATTGTTAAAATTTCAGGAGAAATATTAAATTATAAGAGCCTAATTACTTCGAAATCTTCTTCTGTAACCTTGTAAACTCATATGTACAAGCTAGACATTGAAGAATAATGAAATTACGTAGAAATTACATGTTTGTAACTTTCGTTGCTTGGAGGCATTTAAACGTTATTTCGCTCGCATCTCTGGACTTGTCCCGAGCAACAAGTAAGGAGTGGTTGAATACTTCGAAGATAACATGAATCTAGATGTGACAAATGACTTCATATTTCCAGATTTATTATCCAGTTTATTTTACTGTTTTTGAAATATCACTATATTTGATGAGGACTGTATAGGTATTATTAAAGATCTATATAAATAAAAATTAATTGACGAATGCAAGTACATGCATCACTTCAAAACGGCTAATTGGCTACTTCTATTTTGTTTCGTTTCTAATCGTCATGACATGGGTTGTATGAAAGAAAATGTTTATAAAACCCTACGGAAGAGTGAACAATTTAAGTTAATAAATCTCCAGATAAAAAGTGAATGAGTGAGATAGAAGACAAAGGAGATATCTTGAATAATAATAACAGATTGAGGTTCAGTTTTTCAGTTGTCATTTTTATACATTAAATAGTCCTACTGTAAAGGTAAGATTTGGTGTCATTTTCTTTTTTAGTACCTACATCCGCGCGGAGTTGGGGTAGGTAACTAATGTATTATAATTATAACACAAATTATCATCGACTTGCGGGTATCTATTAATTCGTGGTTGGAATTCAGCCAAAACGCAAATTTCCATAGTTAGATCTAACCTTCATATTTTTGGTCCTAATAATTATTGACGGCAGGTAACAGTAAAAAAATGATTTTCAAGGACATTTTCAAAGAGGCCATATTTTAATTTAATTAGCACGGGACCTACGGAATTGCGAAGATACACCAGGATACTTCTCACAATCGAGTAGGAAATGTATAGAGATTGAAATATTGGTTTATGATAATCTAAGTAGAATATACCTATCTAATTATGGTTACAAACGTTCCGGTGCATTTTTAGATTCGATTTTTCTGATTTTTTTGTTAGGAAAATGTAAGTATATTAATCTTCTTGGCTCATTTGATTTTCAATTATATATTATTACTAAAATTATATAGAGGTAATTTAGGTAGAGCCACGCTTCGTAGGTAGTAGAGCCACGCAGAAGCTATTACTCATAGGTGGTAGAGCCACGCTGAAACTATTACTGGTCTCAGTATGAAATGTCGGCTCGCCCGGGGTAGTACCACCCTCTCTCTTACAGAAAACCGACGTGAAGTAACAGTGCTTCAGCATTGTTGCGTTTTGTTCGGTCAGTGAGAGCGCCGGAGACTCACATCCCCTTCCCTCTCTTCTCCTCTCTCTTCCCCACTCCTTCTACGCCCCCAAACACAGGCTGGCAACGCACCTGCAACTCCCCTGGTGTTACTAGTGTCTATGGACGGCGGTAATAACTTAACATCAGGTGACCCGTATGGTCGTTTGCCTCCAAAGATATATCTTTATATATAAATTTCTTCTGTGCGTGTGTATGTCACTGAACTCCTCCTAAACGGCTGTACCGATTTTGATGAAATTTTGTGTGCGTGTTCTAGTGGATTCGAGAATGGTTTAGATTCACAACTGGACCCGGCAGATGGCGCTGCGGTTGAATTTTAGATTTTTTAAATTATCAAGTCGGGACAACGTCTGCCCGGTCCGCTAGTCTTTATATATACATTTCTTCTGTACGTGTGTATATCACTGAACTCCTCCTAAACGCCTGGACCGATTTTGATGAAATTTTGTGTGTGTGTTCGAGTGGATCCGAGAATGGTTTAGATTCACAATTGGACCCGGACGTCGGTTTTCTATGACAGGGTGGTATTACCCCGGACAACCTGACCCATTCATGCTGAAACCAATAATAGCTTCAGCGTGGCTCTACCACCTATAAAGATAATGTAATTGAAAATTACATATCGTGTATATGGGGTATAAGCGTATAAGAAGTAAAAGCTAAAATACGAAACCAACATTAAGATAAAGAGGTTATCTTGACTATTAGAAAGATCGTGGGTCTGAAATATTAATTCTGAAGTTCAGTTAATATTTACAAAATTATATACTCGTAGTTAGCCTCGGGCGAGTCGATCTCAGGAAAATAGATTAAATGTGGTTGTATGTAATACGACTCCTTTGCTATATAATTGTAATGGAGTATATTCGCATAGAGATTTGTATATAAAATATATATAGTTATGTCGCGGCTGACGTTGGGATCGGTAGTTATAAAAGTGTATGACGTCTTCCTTGATCAGTCACTTAGGACTAGCCAAGTATAAAATAGTTAATAATAATAATATATAAAAGCGTTTACTTTAAATAGCAGATATAGTATTACACTATTGAATATACATAGATACGTATTACACTCAGAGATGTGAACGGTCCGATGATTCGGGCGAGATTAAACCCCGCTCTTCTTTGTTTTCTCGAACTGACTACGCTGTTAGCCTTTTTAGAGTCCTCTACAGCTTCACCGGACTACTAAGGCGAGCGCGTAAATATAACGTACTCTGTGGCGCGTAAGGCACTCAGCCGATTTTGTTTGGGCAACTAGCTTAACTGCACGGCACACCTCGGCTTGGCTGTTGCCTGTTTCATGCCATTCGCGGTCTATCTTATCTTACCTAAGTTAAGCTAAACTATTCATACAAATATGAGTTATTGAAACACATATGTGTACCAGGCATGCATGTCTCAAAAACTCTTATGTGTATTTTGTATCCCAAAATTTATGAACTATTTCAGTTCGATAAGAGAGAAATTTGAAAAATTTGAATGGGTCGGCTCGCCCGGGGTAGTACCACCCTCTCATAGAAAACCGACGTGAAGTAACAGTGCACGCATTGTTGCGTTTCGTTCGGTCAGTGAGAGCGCCGGAGACCCACCTCCCCTCCCCTCTTCCCTCTCCTAACCCTTCCCTCCAAAAGATGGCAACGCACTCGCGACTCCTCTGGTGTTGTTAGTGTCCATGGACGGTGGTGATCACTTAACAGCAGGTGACCCATCTGTTCGTTTGCCACCTATGAAAAAAAAAAAAAACAAAACCCTTCCACTTTTTATGTGTAAGCGTGTGAGTGTGCTCGTGTTTGGAGGTGATATGTGTAGAGTTGATGTAAATTCTGGTGTCACTGTATCGCACGAGCAGCGTACTCAAGGGCTCTTCGCCGAGGGATCGATCCTAGGCTTGAGCAGCTGCCGTGGGGGGCCTAATCTGGAGTGTGGGAGCGAAGTTTCCCCCCAGACTACGGCGGCATGATCTGTGGTTACGCGGACGTGGGTGTGAACACGCTCTGTTTGGAAAGACAGGCTGGTACTGATCGTTCGCTGCCATTATTTTGTCGGGAGAATCGGTGAAAATATGTCGCGGATGTCTTTTGTATCGCGCAGTGTTCGGTACGGTTGCGTAATTCGTGGCGGATACCAATAACAGACTGGGATGATTCGCGGCTTTTTCAAAATAGCTAGTAGTGAGTGATGTTACGTACGCCCATATAGAGGGCATCTCCTTGTCCCTGTGGAGATCCTCGTTCCGGACATACCACGGGGCGCCGGTCGCCTTTCGTAGGAAACGGTTCTGAATTACTTGTAATCTCTCAAAGTTATATGCTGACATATGCGCGAAAACGGGAGAGCTATATGTTACAACGGGGCGGATGCACATTTTATACAGTGTGAGCTTGTGTCTGAGGGACATCTTGCTCTTGTGGTAAACTAACGGGTGTAGGTGAGCCATGACCATAGCGGCCTTATTACGTACTTTCGTCGTGTGAGATCTAAACGAGAGGTATATGTCTAACGTAACTCCTAGATATTTAATCTGCTTAGTCCACGGAATGCCGGCTCCGTATAATTTAATAGGTTTGAGTTTACGCTCGTAGTTGCGGCATTTAGGGTCCAAAAATATCGCGGCGCTTTTGTCGGGATTAACTTCTATAGGCCATCGAAGAAACCAGTCACCGAGTGTGCTTACGGCTTCTTCGATGCGTTTCCTAAGTTGTATCGGAAACCAATCGGAAGCGTCGGAAGAGTAGATTACTGTATCGTCAGCTTAACAACGTTTTTTTTAACGTGGAGAGGACAGCCATCATGGCCTCTCAGGCCCCCGGGGAAGGCCTGAGTTCAGTCGACCGCCACCTGCGTGCTATGACGCAGCTGCCGGTGCCTTTCGGCGACTTTAACCGACTAAAACTCCACGACAATCTACGCCACACTATAAGGGGTGTCACGGGGTGCGTGAGCAGGCTCCGCAACACCCTCTGGCGGCAGGCGTTTCCCACGCCACACCCGATTGAGGCAGCCCGGTTGCAAGATTGCCTCCCAGCCCGCCGAACCCGTGCAATGGGAGGTCAGTGCCCCCGCCCCTTCCCCCCTTGGTTCAGCCGGTAGCGGAGAAAAAAACCGCTCCGCCTCCGCCCCCATACTGATTTTTTTTCGAGGTTTACTCCTTCTCCGCCTCAGCCACCCTGAAGTCCCCTCCGGCCTACGTTAGCCTAAACATCCCCCCCCATCCCTCGCTCGTAACCCTACCCTACCTGTCTCAAACCCTACGCCCTCCAACCCCCTGGCCTTGCCTACCCACTAAGTAGGTAGGCAAGCCAGAGGTTACCTAACCAGCTTCCCTTCCCGTTCCCCCACCCTACAATCCCTATCCCTATCAAACCTACCTACCTACACAGACCCTACGCCCACCTAACCCCAAATATTGCCTACTAAGCCGAGGTAGGTCGCTGACGAACAAATCGAAGAGAGGGGGTGGGTGAGGACACTTCACCTTCCACTCTATAGTGGAAAGTCCTGTCTGATAGATAATACCGGATTAAATGTACTAATCGATCGGGATATGAAAGCTAATTAACTTATGGATGAGCCCTTCGTGCCAGACCTTGTCGAAGGCCTTGGCGACGTCGAAGAATACTGCCATTGTACTAAACCCCGCTCTGTTATTGCTACGCCTTTTATAGGCTTGCTTCGTATTAGAGGGTAGCGTGTAATATTTATGTCAGTTTAAATCCTTTTTGACGATAGAACGGGCATTTGCGCCGACAAATATAATATATGTTTATGATTTTATATATAAAATTTGATTCTTGCAGTCCTATATGTATAGAAATTAAAAAAAAAGGAGTGTCGTAGAGACACCCTATAGAAGTAAAACTTTTGTATTACAGGGTAACATTATATAAAAAAAAAAACAATACAAAGCAAAAGTGACACGGTGTCCACAAGCGGTCACACATCTAACTGTTGATTGCGCCCGACCTAGCTTAACTTCGGTGATCGAACGAGAACCCGTATTTTTAACACTCTACCCGATACAGTGTTTACCCCCACCATGTTTCGTCACACATAAAGGTTGCCGATTAGAATTTCAAACCTCTCCTTAGTAGTTTCACTTCAAATAAGTATCTATTGCTGGAATTACAAAATATTTTACTGTTTTAAACAACTTTTTTGGATTAATATATCAGACAATTAGCTTTTGTTCAGAATATCGGTCCTGTTGTTTTTGAATGACACGCGCGCTACCTGTAGTAAAGTGTTTATACTAATTTAAAAAACATTCATATACGGGTGAACTAGATGTAGGCAAAGTTTCGTCGCAGTCTGATTAATACGTTTTTATATTTAAATTAGATAAAAAATATTAGAAAAAACGGTAAAAATAAATTTTGACATAAAAAAATACAGATTAAATTTTTGGTGCCACATATCAAAATTTATCCACCCCAGGGGATCTTAGTAGATGGAGAATTAATAATGATTCAATAAAAAATCAATAAAAAAAGACGAAATTATTTTAAAAGTGATTGAAAACCACGGGAATGGGAAACGTATCGTCATTTAGGCACGGTTAACCGGCATCGGAATTTATTTCCTTAAATGTTTTTAGATTTGATTATATGATGATTATAGACTATTTGAACGATACCTAAGTCAAAAAAGCCAACTTCATAAATAATGGACACCCTAGCATATGTACATATATGCAATAAAAATAAAGTTCATTTTTGTGGATAAAGTAATCACGTCAAAGTTAATAAACATATCGACATAGGTCTAGTTATAATTCGAAGAGGAATTTGTCGTAAACGGTTCTAGATTACTAATTTTTTAGATTCGATTGATACTAATCCATTTTTTATATAAAACGTAGCGAACTCCCCGATAAACTAGGGCACTTATGTATAAACATATAATTTATATTTCAAAATTATTAGAAATATCTCGCTGAATAAGTTTGTATTTGACATTTTAATAGAAACTCGGTAGTCGTACAAGTATTGTTGAATAAAGTTTTGCTGAAGTCGGTCGCAAAGTGTATTTATGCGGGCTAAGATCCAATCTAAGCGGTGAATTGATGACTGATGGTTGAAGGTCAACCTCCTTAGTTTCGTAGTAAGTTTAAACTCTTGGCGCATAATTAACAGCCAGTATCTAAAGCGATTTTATGTCAAATGCTTTTAATTGATCTAATTTCGTTTATTATAATAACTAGCGTTTAACGCGGCATCTACTGTGTGTTTTTCGATATATTCAGGATAAAACTTGGACAAAGTCTTCAATACCAAATTAAATTGTAACCGATTCAGAGGTTTAATCTAAAAAAAGGTAGGCAGAGTTAATTTTGCATATACGGGTATATTAATGTTGTGTGCACACTTTTGATAAAGTGTGACGAAATGAGGTATGTGGTTGAGTAGCAGGATATTAGTTCTGAAAGAATCAAAAGGAACACAATCATACGCGTGTATCTTCTATACATATGTTTTTTTACATAAGTTTCCACGCATGACGAAGTCGCGGGCACAGTTAGTAGACAATATGAGTGATTTGTGTGTGAGTGCGAGTGAGTTATGTTGTGATATGTATTATTTTAAGCTGGTTTCGATATCTCTATTTCTTCTACTATTAGGTTTAGTTGTACTATTTAGAAAAGCGATATCATTTTCAACAAAAATAATGCCAAATATATGTACAATCTATATAAATGAAAATCAGTTCCCGTATGTATGTAAGTGTAGTTTGCGTCTACAAAAGGCCCGTGTTAAAATTTTAAATGCATGCCTTAATTGTAGCGGACCTATTTATCTATAGAAATATATCAGTAATACATTTAGTTAATTTCTATATGGAAGTGGTTAAATATTAATTCATTTAAAAGCTTCATTAATAATGCTTCATCAGTTTAATTGATAAGCATTCGTACGTGTGTTGATAAAAAGCAATCGGTCTCCAATAAAACAAATTTGTCTTTCTCCAAATGAAATTTTAATTTAAAACACGTTTTAAAGCGAAACCATTGGTCATTGTACACTAAAAGCTTTTATTTTAAATACTCGACTGCTTTATTATTTATTATTGACGTTGTTTTTTTAGCATCATGCGATATTTTATACATCGTTTGGAATATTATTTACTAGCTTCTGCCCGCGACTTCGTCCGTGTGGAATAACGCTCAGTGGAAGCTCTCGAAAGGAAAAATACCCCAATTTTGAAACATTCTTTATTGGTGCTCCGCTCCTATTGCTCTTAGCGTGATCATGTATAGCCTGTAGCCTTCCTCGATAAATAAGCTGTCTAACACTGAATGAATTTTTTAATTCGGTTTAGTAGATTCAGATATTGCCCAGGGTACAACCTCACACACTTTATACCTCTTTATAATATTAGTGTAGATAGTATAGATATCTGCAAACTGGAATTAATATTATCCGGGGTTTTGACTATTATTAAACTGTCGATATAGAACTAACCTCAGCCGCTTCTAACTTGTGTTCTAATCCTATAATGAATGTGAATGTTCAATGTTTTGGCAACCAGAACCAGTCTTCTTTTTAGACTTTGCCATATCGGTTGCGTTATAACATCAAGTAAAAAGCGGTTAAAGTAAATTATTCCAGTTTTAAAACCTAATTTTAAGTTATGCATCGGTTTGTTTCCCAGTGGAAGAACTTAAGAAGGTAAAAAAAGGAAATCATTCCAAAGGGATGAAAGAATGAAAGGATTCGTTTTTGTATTATTGTATCTAAATATACGCACATAGTAATAGACTGTTCGTTAAAAATTATGTATTATTCGACGCCCCCAAAAAGCTAGTATTTTTTAATATTATAGGGGGCACATGAACAGGCGGGTCTTACCTGATGGTAAGTGATCACCGCCGTCTATAGACACTAGTCACAAGTGCGTTGCCGGCCTTTTAAAAAAGAAAGGAGGGAGGAGAGTGGGTTAGGGGGAGGGGTGTAAGGGAAGGTGGGCCTCCGGCGCTCTCAGTGAACGAACGAAACGCAACAATGCAAGCGCTGTTACTTCACGTCGGTGTTTCTGGGGGTCAGATGGTACTACCCCGGGCGAGCCGACCCGTTCATACTGAAACCAGTAATAGCTTCAGCGTGGCTCTCCCACCTACATGTTTTATTTTAAAAAATCGTGAGACATTATTTTCCCCGATATATAAACAATTTCAAAGACCATTACAGCTTAAATGTCTGTTAGGCCAATAGCGTAGTCGGTAAAAAAAAAATTAATCCCTTCCTCTTCTTTTCATACCCGAACCACGCGCGCTGGGCTTCGGAGCCATAGTTTTACGGTAAATCCTATCTGGGCACGAACTAAAAAGTTCGCAACTTCTTATCTCTGCCGTACAGTGAAGCTGTGGAACAATCTTCCGGCCAGTGCGTTCCCTCTCTCCTATAATATGGGGTCCTTCAAGCGTAACGTGAAGAGACATTTTTGCAGGCCGGCATGACAGCGGCGACCAGTGAGGGATACTATGTTTCTCGGTAGTCGCCATTGTTTTTAGATTATACTGTGCTCACCATCAGGCACAGTAAAGTCACATTGCCGAGCTCCAATAAAAAAAAAAAATTATCAATATTTTATCGACGATTCTATAAGCCATGACATTGCCCTAACACTCGTGATAATTTCATCGTGATATTTAACATTGATTGCATAATTCTTCACATAACGACTCAAAAGCAGAAAATAATTAAATTCACAAACAATAACAATACTACAACGTGTTATTTGCTTTCGTAGACACTGAAAGTTATCACAGGTGATATAATTGTGACGATAAAACGTGATGTATTTACAGAGTAACTACACAACGGACATGTCATATCTATCAGTATAAAAATAACTTTATTAAACCTTTCGCACTTTGAAATGTAAATCAAACAGGTCCCGTTGTTGTCGACCCAGTTATTTGTCACAGTTCCAGATTGTTAAGTTAGATTGTGAACCGTTCGCCCACAACGAAGTTTAATTACATGAAAGCGCTACTCATCCCTATATACCGTTACTCACACCACACCCCTCATTTATGAGGCTTTTAGTAAACACTGATACAGGAAATCTTTACAGTGTATTTCCAGCCACTTTAATTTTTTTTTTTACTTCATATATTATTTGACCATAATCTCACTAAAAATATGTGTTTTGGGGTGTAAGGGGTGTCAAATAACATCTAAGACTTGAGACATCCAAGCCAACCTTACCTGCACGTGGTGCACCCTGCTTAATAACGAACGCGGCAATGGTGATAGCAGGGTGGTAGGGTTTTACAGCTCGATTGGGTCGCAACCGCCATGTATATGGCGAAAAAGCCCGTCATAGTGATTCGCTTCTGCAGGTCGCGTTTCGGGATCAACCTGTACATATCTAGCTTTCCGCAGGCCGGCATGACAGCGGCGTCCGGCGATGGACAGTGGGTCACGGTGGTCGCCATTGTTTTTGAATTTTACTGTGCTTACCATCAGGCACAGTGCATTCATATTGCCGTGATACTATAAAAAAAAAGAAAGAGAGAGATAATATACTAAACCTCGACAAGGAGTGGACCTGAAGTGTAGATGCAGGAATGTACCTGTAGGAACTTGGTAGTAGATATTTAATGCAAGGGTGATACTACCCAAGCGGGCATTAGAAGTAGCCTTACTTTACATCTATGGTTTTGTCACAATGTTTTCCTTCATCGAAAACTCTTCATTGCAGGGAGTCGAAACACGTTACCACTGAGCCAATCGTACGTATTTTTCATACTAACTACCCACCCCGGCTTCGCACGACAATTTAGTTAAATAAAGTGACAGTTGAACAACTGAATCTCTTAGTTCGGACAATATTTTTGAAGATTGAATATTTTCTCACTCACTTGCTTTATATGTGTAGATTTTTAAACTCAAAATTTTCGCTTTTCTATACGACTTTCAAACATTTTCTTTCATACATTGTCCTGACAATTACAAACATAATAAAAAAAGAACTAGGAAAATAGGTTCCAGCCGTTCGGAAATTATGAGCTAAAACCAATTGACATATATGACATAAAACCCAAGACACACAGTCGAATAAAAGTAGCGGCAAAACCGGCTGCAAAAACTCCCCAATATACAAATGCGGTTTATAGTTATGCTATAAATTTATGATTTTGCAAATTCAGCCTTACCTGAAAGATTTAAAGTTGTTTTTACAAGTACGCAAGCGACGCGAGACTATTTGAAATGACTGCATAATCCAAAATTATGCACTCATTTTTGTGTGCCGGCTGTGAGACGTTAGTGTGCATCTTGGGTTTTTGTATATCAATGGCTAAAACATACGTTCGGTAACTGATTTATATAGATTAAATTAAAGACAATACGTCATTTTTATCTATGAATAATTTCATTGTAATCTTTAACAAGTCGTTTCCAAGTCTACATTTCTGTTATACAAACGTTTAATATATTTTTAATATGGAATCTAACGGTCTTGTTCGACGAAACGAAATGAGGAATGCTTTTATAACCTCATTCGGCACGACATTATATGCAAATGCCAATTTAGACCCTGTAAAAGAATCAGTAAAAGGAAATTTGTTTTTATCGTAGCACGATGAAATGACGGAATTAAATCTGATGGTGTTATTTCGCATGAAAAATAAAATAAAAACGACTTAAAAAATTACTTTAAAGTATGTACCCGAACTTCTACGACCACGGTTAGGTATCTACGTAGTTTAGTTTGTCGTAAATCTTCAATCCCTATACATTCGCTATACAGCGTGACTGGTAAAATAGTTACAATACTCTCACAGATTACTCATTAATTGCTTTTCGTTCTAAATCAATTAAATATTTAAATAGGTGCTTAATCTTTGACCTAATTATCTCGAGAAACGCGAAACTGGTATACACTCAACATCAGCTGATTTACGCAAAAACGAACTTGGGTAATAAACGGCCCTCCTCCCGCACCTCGACCCGCGCACTGCATTGTTCAACCGTGCGGCGTTCCCACGATAAGCAGTTACGTAATGTTTAACCCTGAAAAGGGCCGCTTGAATTTTGTTCACTGAACTAGGTGTGATTTATTTACGCTTAAAAGTATCGTTCCCATACTTTTAAAAGTTTTACGAACAAACTTTAACTAAGGTTCTCTTTGTTGTTTATTAGTATATGTTGTGATATAATTATTTTGTATGTTAAATGTGACCATGAGCTACCTTACGATTGAAGGCTATTAAACTTTAATCAGTCACCTGGTATATTCATTTTTGTGGAATTCTCTGGTTTCAATTAATTAATTTAATCGTATGTATGGTTAAATAGAGTATCCATCTTTTAATATCATCGCGTGATTGATTACTCTATTTGTCGCTGCAAGGTTCCGTGCCAGTATGTGTGGAAACCAGACAAATTTTAATAATTACAATTTACAAATTATGAATTTTCAATAATTCACACTATACGACTAATTAAATTAAAAAAGTCCGGTTATTCCATTGTATTGAGCTTTCACTTCTATCGGCAGTCCCTATGACTGCCTCAACTTTTTTTTACATCTTATACTTTTTTTTTCATGAGTAAATTATTAATCTAGACTTCTATATCTATACTAATATATTAAAACATTTGAATATATGTTTGATAAGTAATAAAAGTTTATTTATATAAAAGCATTCAATTTTACAATAAGGTCCGAAGCGCATTACCTATTTGCCGGATAATAAGTTCAAGCAACAGTCAAAGAGGTTTTACTTTCAAAAGGTTCATTATATGAACGATAGCGATGTCTGGAACTGACATCTCTTGAAATGTGTCTATGAACAGTGACGTGTGTAGCGATAATAAAATATATTTCAAAAAATAAGTAAAACCAGATTTTTAGACTTATTGGAATGTTCTTTGTACCTGAGGTTTTATTTTGAAATTCATGAACATCCTCTAAAGGTTTAGAACGTAAAAAGTGTTTTGGATTTTGTTACATTTATTTAATTAACGACAAAATTGTACAAACGATATAGGAATCGTGTTTTATAATTTAATGAACATTTCAAATATTCATACGAATTCTGTATTCCACCTCCACTGTTTGTTGTTCATATAATTAAATTTGACCGGCCCGGTTTTCTGTTAGCCGTACTGTCCCCGCCAAACTTTTTAACCGTTCTGTATATAGTTACCCAGAACAAATTTAGGTATAAATATTATATTGTGTGTATAACAAAAAGACAGCTTAAGAATAAATATATGACAATTTTAGATTTCTATAACTTTATTTTGTATTAAACTTTTCACTATATTACACGTAGGCCTGAACTTATGGCTATATTCAGAGAGGCCAAAAGATCGACGACGACTGTACCTATTACATATTATAGCGGGCAAACGAACAGGCGGGGCACCTGACAGTAAGTGATCACCGCCGTCCATAGATACTAGCAACACCAGGGGAGTCGCAAAGTGCGTTGCCAACCTATGTTTGGAGGGAGGAGGAGGGAGGGGAGAAGGTTGGATGGGTACTCTCACTGACCGTACGAAACGCAAAATGTAAATAAGCACTTTTACTTTACGACGGTGTTCTGTGGGTCGGGTGGTAGTACTCCGGACGATCTGACCCATTCATGCTGAAACCAGTAATAGCTTCAACGTGGCTCTACCACCTCTCAACCTAAAAAAAGTAGCGTTCCCGAAAGATAGGTCAAGTCTACAAAAACTCGAAGAAAACCGCATACTAAAGCTAGTTGTAAATAAATTACTATTTTATCTTACTAATAGGTTACCGAATTGTTCGTGGCAATAAATATCCTTAGATTTTTTACCCGAGTATGTATATATGTCTATTTCTATTCCCTATTTTTTCAAGATTTTCAATTCAGAAACGTACGAAATTTTAATACCAAATATCTTTTTAGAAAAAACATATTCCAGGCCCTCCTACGTCTACACGTATAATACAAGCGGATTACTTAATTGAGCTCTATGCGAACAGATTTTAACAGCAAGCCACCTTTGAACACAATCATGTGAAATTCAGAAGTATACAGGAAGTTGCCCTCGACGAGTGTCTGGGGGGCTTTCATAGTTAAGTCCATTTCTTTGTACAAAAAGCTTGTTGATTTTTGCCTGTGATCTGCCGTCGGATTTCGTTTAATTATGGAAGTGATGTCCTAATATGAACTGATATTAAATGCGAATGTGTGTTTGTTTATTATTATGTTTATTATGTACACCATAACGACTCAAACAATTACCATGAAATTTTTGCATACGTATTGTCAAAGATTTAAAAAAGCATATATCTTACATCTAGAAAATAACTACCGTTCCCGAAGAATAGATGAAATCTTTATTAACGAGATATAAATATTAAAATGGATGAACTATTCGATTTTTAACTCGAGAAAACAGTCAATTGTTTAAGGATTTTAGTGTTTTACTACAAATGAGTATAATATATATATATTACATATTATAAAGAGCAAACGAACAGGAGGGTCACCTGATTTTAAGTGATCACCACCGTCCATAGACACT
>MU160774.1:0-30268 GCA_015888305.1 Antheraea pernyi | reverse complement strand
GCAACAATGCAAGCACTGTTACTTCACGTGGGTGTTTCTGTGAGAGGGTGGTAGTACCGCGGGCGAGCCGACCCGTTCATGCTGAAACAAGTAATAGCCTCAGCGTGGCTCTACCACCTCTAAACTGATTGTACTGAAACACTAAAATCCTTAAACAAATGACTGTTTCCTCTAGTTAAAAATCGAATAGTTCATCCATTTTCATATATATATATATATATATAAAAGGAAGCAAACACATTAATTTAACCAAATTCTAATTTCTAATAGGTGCTTGACGATTTTGAACTTGACGGTGGTAGTAACTTAAATGTGATTAGACAAAGCCCTAATACGTTTCTAGGGCTTTATTATGTTTTCTTTTACCGAAAACTCAGGCTTAGGACCTAAGTCAATTGAAGAGGAATTCAAACATATTATCACAACTTGGGGTGTAAGGGGTGTCAAATAACATCATTAGACTTGAGACACCCAAGCCAACCTCACCTGCAGGTGGTGCACCCTGCTGAATAGCGAACGAGGCAATGGCGAAAGCGGGGTGGTAGGGATTTACATCCTGATTGGGTCGCAACCACCATGTATATGGCGAAAAAGCCCGTCATAGTGATTCATTTCTGCGAGTCGCGTTACGGGATCAGACTGTGCATATCCAGCTATTCGCAGGCCGGCATGACAGTGGCGACCAGCGATGGATAGTGTGGCACTCGGTGGTCGCCGTTGTTTTTGGATTGTATTGTACTTACCATCAGACAAAGTGCAGTCACTTTGCCGTGCTACAATAAAAAAAAAACAAAGTCATCATTGCATCATTATTCTTGCAGTCAGATTGTTTCACTTTACTAATAATTAAGTTTATAACTATGGTATAAGGTGTACGAGGCTTTTAGTTTTCAAGGTACACGACTTCAAAGTCAAATTGTTTTGATTTAACCGTGAAACATAAACGAGAAACCAAGGCAACTATAAGCTCCTTATGTATTCGTTTCCCTAAAGAAGAATTAATGGGACTCTCAACGGAGATTAATCCGTTATTATACCGACTTCCACCATCTAATGTGTATCAGTTTTTTAAAGATATTATTTCAAAGTTTTCGTTTCTCAAAGTATTACCATATTACCGAATTTTAACATTTAGTCTATTTTATATATAGGATGTTCCACGCCAAATCAGGTAGGTGGTTTGACAAACACTTTTTTTATGTCCTTAATTTTGTGATATGTTTTATTACATCTAAAGATAACCCTCCTGATAAATGAAAAACAGTTTTGAATTTTAAACTTTAAATTGAGTTTAATAAAATTAATAATCGATTTTTAATTTTTTTTTAATTCTATCCATTCCACAATTTTTAAACACGGTCTGGTAATGCGTTTTCACTAATTACTATGTATTTTCGATTTTTGTAGTTCTTTCTATTATTCTTTTATTATTTGACACCAGTGGCATTTGATTCTTATCTAACGAAATATGTTTATACCATTACGATCATTACATATCATAAAACAAGGTCCTCTGCCACGTCTGTCTGTCTCTTCGCGATAAACTCAAAAACCATTGAACAGATTTTCATGCGGTTTTCACCAATAGGTAGATTAATTCACAAGGAAAGTTTAGGTATATAATGTGCCTAAGTTTTTTTATTATCAGGGCGGAACAATGTCTGCTGGACTCACTAGTCTATACTAATATTATAAAGAGGTAAAGTTTGTGACTTTGTGACGTTGTACGGGGTAATCTCAGGAACTACTGGTCTGATTTGAAAAATTCTTTCAGTGTTATATAGCTCATTTATCGAGGAAGGTTATAAGCTATATACCATCACATTAAGACCAATAGGAGCGGAACACTATTGAAGAATATTTTAAAACCGGGGTTTTTTCCTCTTGAGACCTTCCGCTGCGTGTGAGCGTTAGCCCAAAGTAACTATTCCACGCGAACAAAGTCGCGGGCAGAGGTTAGTTTAATATCAAGTTATTAGAGTTTTAAGAAACTATGATTTTTATAAAAAACTACGCGGTCAGCGATGTGTGTTATCTTGTCGTGGAGAAGTGGGGCCTGCAATGTGTTGCTTATGATTTTGCTTTATATATACAATAAATTGTTAGGATAATAAACGTCCACGGGTATCAGCTAGTTTCATTATAAACTCACTTAATACTTCGTCTAAGATTGTTAAAATTATAAACGTCTTGAGAAACGAAGTGAATGTTTGGTTAGACTTATCTCACGGTAACTGTTTGTCTTTATGAATTTCAACGCTGTTCAACGAAGCGAAAGTATCCGTGGGCACGTTGTTTACTTCTCCACTGTTTACAGTTACCCTATCTACTTTGTTGATAGATTAAAGGCCACCCAATTATAATTAAAAAGGTGTAGATACGTTACCTACGTGATATTTTGACAAAACGTATGTCACGATAACGCACACATACGTAAATTAATATTGTAACGCCACACTATTTGTAGATAAAATGTGTAAGTGAGATGGTATATTATTAATATCAGTGGTGAAAAAGAAATAGTTATATGTTGCTTAGATCTGCCCGTCAAAAATAAAAAATGATCAAAATAGACATCTTTCTTTGTTTCTTTCGCATTTATCATTTCTTTACGTAATATTTGAAAAATATTAATTAATTCGTGGTAATAGTAATATGAATGATATATGAATAAATAGAGCGTAAGAAGTTTTGCTTGCATAGTTTGTGCAATATCCCATAACACAGGATGGCGTTTGCCATAGTTTTGAGGCATTCGATGAAGCGATCAGTACATGACATACTTCCATTAACGCTGACACGATACTGAGATCACGTTTGCTAGCTAGCCGAGTTTTAACAAGACGCTGTCGATGCTCTTATGACGTATGACAGCTGTTTATTTATAATATCATTGAGGCCACCAGTAAGTAATATTAAACACGAAAAATACTCATGTAAATGTCTTTATTCACGACTGAATCATAACATATAAATAAATATAATTAATACTGTTAAAAACACGTATAATAATATTTTTAAGTCATAAAATTCATATATGTCTTTACAGGTACATATAATCTTATATATAATAGATAATACTGATTGATCATACTATATCTAGATCTAAAACCTCTCCCTCCTTAATATTAAAGTTTTTATATGCTAAATATTATATAAGATTTACAATAAATTCATACAGCTATAATACTTTAAGCGAATTCGTTAATTCTTGAAAACATAATTATACTATGATTTCACATAAACAAGCCGATGACGTTTTGTTTATTTTTAAGTTGTTTTTAGATTTCCTTACGTATAAGAGTGAGTAGATTTTAATTATAAAAGATTCATATTTAATATACTGAGTTTAATTTATATAAATACGTTCATAATGTCGATTTATAAAGCTGCTCCGTGAGTCGCGGTGGGAATTTGTTTTAAGGAGTATTCTTGATATTTAAGCGGTAGCGGGAATTAGAGGATAGTCCTGGGACCTTTTCGAGCCGATGGGGAAGTGCGATAGATCAATTTCGTCCATGGGGAAGTCTGGTCTGTACCTCTTCTTGTCGAAGCTCGAGCTAGAAATATAAAAAAACTTTAACATTGGATTGAATGTAGATAATATACACGGGAGCGTTGTCGTTAATTATAAAAAAATAATTAGAATATACTCTTTAGAAACTGTTATGAATAATGTGTTATTTTTTAATTATGACCGTTTAATTTAGTTCTTCTTTGTGATAACAGAAATAACAATTAACGAGATGGAATAATATCTTCAAATTATATAAAGTTGTGCATGGTTCAAATCAATTTTGTGGTTTAATCACATAATTGTTGGCTTTTCAAATGGCCTTTCAAAATGAGCTTAATTCAATAATAATCATTCATATAACGTGTTTAATTATTTTTTTACCGTTCATAAGGTTTTTAGCTTTTCTTATGATCTTCGTATTTTGCATGTACAAATTTTGAAGATCTTGAAAAATAACGTAAGATATAACAACGGCTAAGATTCGATTTAGCCTATTCTGAAATGTATCGACATATACGGTGTTATTACAAAAAAAGTTAAATACGTATTGAATATTTGCTTTAAGAAGGTTTCGTATTAAATACACCGCTCTCGCCCGAGGCAAGTTCGCGTTATCCTTTTTCGCAAATCTAACCTAACGTAACCAAAGCGAGACAAAAGAGCAAGATGGCGAACATTCAGCGACCGCGATGCATTTAATTCGAAACCTTTTTAAAGCAAGTATTCAATACGTATTTAACTTTTTTATAATAACACCGATATATTTTTAATAAGAACTGTTTAACAATAATCTAGCTACGCAGGACTTTTTTCAGTTAATAATATTAACTGTTTGAAACGTTCACTTCGCTATATTTGGGTACAAGCTTTTGCTCGCTTTAGTAATTATAAATTAGACATATACCTCGGAAACAGTACTGTTTTTCTAAATAAACGGTATCCCATGTCCTTCTCTGAATCCCTGACGACATCTATGCAACATTTCATTATGATCGATTGCGTATTTGTGGTGTAAAAACGTAACAAACAAATAATTACACATTGGTAATATTAGTTTAATTAGCATTTCTAAGCGAATGTATGATTAGGTACATATAAGTACTAAGTATGTAAATATAGACTTTGAAAAGCAAGTATTCAATACGTATTTAACTTTTTTATAATAACACCGATATATTTTTAATAAGAACTGTTTAACAATAATCTAGCTACGCAGGACTTTTTTCAGTTAATAATATTAACTGTTTGAAACGTTCACTTCGCTATATTTGGGTACAAGCTTTTGCTCGCTTTAGTAATTATAAATTAGACATATACCTCGGAAACAGTACTGTTTTTCTAAATAAACGGTATCCCATGTCCTTCTCTGAATCCCTGACGACATCTATGCAACATTTCATTATGATCGATTGAGTATTTGTGGTGTAAAAACGTAACAAACAAATAAACTCACATACACATTGGTAATATTAGTTTAGTTAGCATTTGTAAGCGAATGTAGGATTAGGTACATATAAGTACTAAGTATGTAAATATAGACTTTGATTTTGGGGTTGTTTTTCGAACTGAATACGCTCTTGACCTAACCCTGACAGCTTCACCGGACTACAACTACCTATAATCTATATGAATATGAGTTATAGTTCGACGCCTAACACGTCTTACACTGGGGTGTCAAGTTCAAGGTAGTTGGGTCCGTACAGGTGGTAGAAGCGTTTGGTGGCGTAAGGGAACGGCATAGATGACCGGTCGATCTCGTCAAAGTTGCGTTTCTTCACGAAGGTGTTCAGGCTGGATCTGTGACATTGTGGAAAAGAAAGAATTTAAAACTATTATGTTAGTAATGCATAATGTTGGAAGCTATCTTTGCTATTCTTTCTTTGAAGAGAAGCTCACTAATATGAAGCGGTTTTTATGGGATCTGTAGATTACTATTTTCAGATACATAGTCTGTTAATATCAGGTGACCATGATGTAAAAGATTACATTTTAAAAAAAACTTAACCCGTTGACTACCACGGGATTTTTCACGAAACTGACCTGGGAAGGCATGTTGTTTTAATGATATTGTGTTACTAAAAATGGTAATTAAAATTAATAGTAATAATTAAGAAGTTAAAAAAATTTTGTTTATGGAAGAAAAACATGGTATGAATTAGCTCGTAGTTATATGATATTTGAAACTGCAACACCGAAGTTCATGTAAGTCAAACCTGATTTTTATCATTTTCCTAAAGCCACCGGTCTATATTTACGCTGCTATATTACGACTTTCCACGTAACGTACAAATATGGCAACTAAAGAAAGGACGAGATAAATGGTGGTAGAGTGAGTGGTTTTTGAAGGTGGTAGAGCCACGCTGTAGCTATTACTAATTTCAGCACGAATGGGTCGGCTCGCCCGGCGTAGTACCACCCTCTCACAGAACACCAACGTGATGTAACAGTGCTTGCACTGTTGCATTTCGTTCGGTCAGTGAGAGCGCCGGAGGCCCACCTCCTTTTCCCTTTCTCCTTTCCCTGCCCTTCCCCCATACACAGGCTGGCAACGCACTAGCGACTCACCAGGTATTCCTAGTGTCTATGGACGGTGGTGATCACTTAAAATCAGGTGACCCACCTGTTCGTTTGCCTACTATGATATAAAAAAAAAATGGTAGTGGGCTTTCTAAGATCACAGACTACTAGATATTTCGTTGTTTGCAGTGAACGTGTTCAAAAAACGTTATAAAGAGCCGCCTAATTGAAGACAGTTTAAAATACTTTCAATACAACCTTTTTTTAACAGTGTTACTAACGGGAAATTGATCACAAATATTTCGTATTTTTAAATTGTGTCCGATAAACCATAATAAACCATAAAGCAAACCGTAATCTTCAAGAACTTGGTTTTTAATTGGAACGAGCAATTGTAAGGCTAAAAATTCGTAACTATATAATAATAATCATAAATACAGTGGTACAACAAAATAATCCCAAGGAGGGTTGATGTCAGGCAGGCGGCCGATCGTAAAAATTAAGCCAAATCATATGCCACAACATGACAAACATGTTGTACCGACCCTACTTATGTGGGATAAGGGTAAGAAGAAGAAGAAAAGAAGAAGAAGAAATTATGTCCGGTTTAATAGAAACCGTTCGAAATAAACAGAGCAGTTATTTGATTGCGTAAAAGAATGTTACGTTTTCTATACGAGGTTGAATAAGTTTAAGAAAGAAGTTCGATTAAATAACTGCGAGTGTAAATATGTTCCCGTACTATGTGAAATAATTTATTAGTTGGACTGTGAAAAGTTTCCTTGTCAGAGCGGTTTGGGCCGGACAAACCTTTTTACGTTTAGATTCCTCCTAGTTAAATAATAAATAATAAATGAATATAGTTTTAATAGAACAAATACTAATCGTTTGTTTTCCTCACTATATAAAGCGAGCAAGTTAAACTTTACACATTTAAAGGACTCAGCAAATCACAATTGGGGAAAGCATATTCGTAGAGCGTCAATCAGGTACCTACCTACTTATATGATAAACTAACTAACTAAACTAGGGCATTAAAAAACGCAAGCAGTTAACCAAATCGAAAAATGAAGTAGCCGTGAACCATCTATGAAAAATGCCGCTTCGAATGGCAATAGTCCTATGCCAAAGGACTATATTTTCATTATATATAGATATGAGATGTAAAATCGACATGACGTATATTAGCTGAATACAACTGGAATAATTCTTTGTATATATTATCCGATATTTATTTGTTGGTAATGAAATATCTTTAATCAATTTGCGAGGTGGGGTAGGGTTTTATAGCCTGACTGTATCGCAACCACCATGTATATGGCGAAAAAGCCCGTCATAGTGATTCGCTTCTGCGGGTCGCGTTTCAGGTTCAGCCTGTGCATATCCAGCTTTTCGCAGGCCGGCATGACAGCGGCGACCTGCGATGAATATTGTCATTCGGTGGTCGCCATTGTTTTTGGATTGTACTGGGCTTACCATCAGGCACAGTGCAGTCATTTTACCGTGCTACAATTTTAAAAAAATTAAAAAAATTTGTTAATCCAACAAATTGTGTGAAATTCAATAACAAGACAAAATAGCTCGGTCGAAAGCTGATAGATGCAAGCGTTGGTGTACTTGAAACAAGTAAGATATTCATTATATACTACTATTATCCACTATATCCATATCATTATTGAAAAGATCTGTTTCCAGATAAATTAATTTATATCTAAAGTTAGGATAGAAAACAACGACTATAAAGCCTTAGTACTTAAGTACATTAAACAAATTATTGCGTGACAAATCCATTGTGAGGTGTAATTATCTAATTGACCCTGATTGACTAAACCAATTTACTCAAATTGAAAACTTCCATGTGGCTAAACATTCTATACTGAAGTTAATAGAATCGTTAAGAAGAATTTATTTATCTATCTATCCATGAAAACATTGTTACAGTTGATTATATACTTTAGTAGTATATTCTGCGATGTCGCGATATGCAACACAGAGGTTTGTTAATTTACAATAAGATCGTTTAAATTGTGTTCGAGTTTATCGATCTTAAATCCAAAGACATCCATTTTTATATATATAGTAATGGCAGCCCGTGATTTTGTCTGTGTTTAAATCTTTATAATTTTTCACACTAGCTCATTGTAACTCAAACGGTTTATGCAAGTCCGAGTTAGTTAGTTCAGACGACACGATTTTTTCAACTTAAATGCTTACAATTTACTACAGGTTGGCTGGCAGTAGTGGCAAAATGCGACGGGCCCCGCTCCTTGAAACCGCGAGTTCACAAATAACTACTTCGATAGTTCATTCAAATTAAATTAAAAATTGTAAATGTGACGATTTTTACTGGGGTCTCAACCAATGACTGCACTGCACTTATCGTTATATTTTTGTCAATATAAATATATCTTTATAAATGTTATTCTTTATATGCTATATTACTTTTATGTGTCATCAAAATCGATTCATGACCTAGTATTTGCGTGAAGAAATAACAAAAGTCTTATCATCGTCACAAACTTTCCCGTTAATAACATTAATACGATACATTACAAATACAGCTATTTGATTTACTCAGTGCAAAATATCATGTTATGAATGCATAAGAACGTATACTGTACTGAAAAATGGGAATTACTTACCGGTCAATTTCATCGAAGTTGCGTTTGGGGAAACCGTCCGCGTAATAACCGCTATATTCAAGTGGTGCCATCGGCCATGGTTCACGTTTGCTGTGAGTAAAACCCAGTTATAAACAAATAATACACATTTGCACGAATACTTTATACAAAATTGAATCAATCTTTATAAGCCACGTTTGGCTTAGAACACTTATCCTGTCTGCTATCGATCTTGGAGCCTTGGATTATTTATCGATTCAATACTGTCTCTTATTCTTAATGTTGTTTTTCTAAATTTTAATCACCTTTCTTAAGGTGGTAGAGCCACGCTAAAGCTATTACTGGTCTCACAGAAAACAGACGTGCAGTAACAGTGCTTGCATTGTTGCGTTTCGTTCGGTCAGTGAGAGCGCCGGAGGCCCATTTCCCTTCCCCGTCTCCTCTCCCTCTCCTCCATCCCTGCTCCCCCCAAATAGAGGCTGGCAACGCACTTGCGAGTCCTCTGGTGTTGCAAGTGTCTATGGACGGTGGTGATTACTTAACATCAGGTGACCCATCTGTTCGTTTGCATCGTATGATATAAAAAAAACCTAAAAGGTCATTTTTAATTATAATTGCAGGAGCAAAACACGGTTGTATTCTATAAAGCATTACATATAATGATAGTGGTTCACTTCGATGCATGCACTTCTACATGCATTTAAATGCTTTAATTTTGATATAGTGGACTAGGGATCTAGTCGTATATTGTCAAAGCTTCATCATCATTATCAGCCTATTAGAAGTACACAGTAGAAGGAAGGTATGGGCATATTCACTATGCCAGCCCACGACGTATTTTTTTTATTGTAACACGGCAAAGTGACTGCACTGTCCCTGATGGTAGGCATAGTACAATCCAAAAACAACGGCGATCACCGAGAGATACGCCCTCCTCCGGTGGTCGTCGCTGTCAGGCAGGCCTGCGAAAAGCTGGATATGCACAGGCTGATCCCGAAACGCGACCCGCAGAAGCGAATCACTATGATGGGCTTTTTCGCCATATACATTGTGGTTGCAACCCAGTGAGGCTGTAACACCCTACCACCCCGCTTTCGCCATTGCCTCGTTCGTTATTCAGCAGGGTGCACCACGTGCAGGTGAGGTTGGCTTGTATATCTCAAGTCTTAGATATTATTCGATATCCCTTACACCACGAAGTATATGAAAAATACGACATTATTATTAAACTATTTCTCCTTTCCTATGGGTGAGACTTTTATCATCGAACTAGCTATTAAATTAATAATAAGGGTCAGTGATGTTGGTATACAGTATAAAGACGAGAGAGATCTTTGCGAAAATGCCCAGGCTTTTGGTGAAATCGATAGTGATATAAGTCAACCTGGCTAACTGCCACCTTTAAGCAAAATGTCTGCCGCACACTTATTAGTTGTTTCAGAAGCTGCACTTAAGAGCCAGTTCTCCTTTAGTTTTTGGCATGTATATTAATTACCATAGACTACATCATTATTTAACATTAAGTGAGATTATGGTTTAAAAGTATGTTGTGTTGTGGTAAGACATAAAAAAATATTTTGATAAAAATCTTGAATTTCAAAAGCTTACTAGTTACGGATCTGTCAGTCTCAGTGATCCTTTTACGTAAATTGCGTACGTCACTGAATAGCATTTATATAATACATTAATAAATATGAATTGATGTAGATTTTCACGAATAAATATATTTAAAAATTTACTTATAAACTATGACAATTTAATTCAATAAATTTGTATATATAATCTTAAATCAAACCGTCTTGTTTCAAGTAACATGAAGTTTCTCATAATTTTAAGATGTATTTTCTGGTCTATTGCAGTAAAGTTTCACCGTTACTAATTAGGTATTTCTGGTATATGGTCATAATTATATAAACATATCATTTTTACCTTTATTAATATTTTCTTATTTATACTTTAAAAAAATATACCAACCCGTTATATTCGTATCTTCTAACTGCGTATGGAAAATAGCTGGAATGTCTTATATCTCGGACATCACGGGCCAAGTTGCCGCTGCCAAGAAGATTCAGGGCTCGAGCTTTATGACCTATATACAAACCACAAACCATAGAAAATAGTTATCAATTCAATTACATAAATATATTCATTATTAACAACATTAAAAGATGAGATAGGTGTACTTACTTTATAGTTAAAAACGAAAAAGCGAGGTCAATTTGTAAGAATATTATTAAAAAGAAAATACTTGGCTGCAGGGTATTTATTTTCAAAGATCAACATCAATATGGATGACTAATTTACAACATAAATATTCTATTCACAGGTATCACATTTATACGTTGCACGAATTATGGAAACACCAAGAAGTAGGGACCGATACATTTAGACTAGATTTCCGCCTCCTATGGAATCTAATTCACGAACAAAATTGGCACCACCAATCGAATCCAAGTTGCGTACTAAGTTGCCGCCACCCAAAGAATCCAGATTACGTTTTACTAGGTTCGGACCACCAAGCTGATCGAGGTTTTTCTTCACCAAGTTTGCTCCGCCAATAGAATCGAGGTTCCTCACAAAATTCCCTCCACCAATAGAGTCCAGGTTACGAACAAAGTTGCCGCCCCCGAGAGAATCAACGAAGCGGGAATACTCGTATTTATCCACCCCGACGTCTCTTCCTAACAGTGAAGAACCACCTATTCCATTTACATTTCTTCCAATCATAGTAGATCCTCCGATTCCGTTAAGGTTCCTTCCAATTAAAGACGATCCACCAAGACCATGGGTCCCGCCATTCAGGTTTCTTCCGATGAGTGATGATCCGCCGAGTCCGCCTATGTTTCTTCCTAGCATAGAATTACCACCTAATCCGTTAATGTTCCTGCCAACCATGGTACTACCGCCGATTCCGTTCAGATTACGATTATCGAATGCGTTTTCATACTGGACAAGGAATCTCAAGAAATCTTCAAGTTCTTTTTGTTTATATTCTGTAACAAAACAAAGAAAAGTTTAATCTTTCAACATAATACCTACATTGATAAGAAAGCTATTAACAATTATATAATAATGTGCATTTACTAAAATGTGTACTCACCGTTAACACAATGTAAAATAACAAGCATTGTGGATCATTGTGCATAGATTTAATCCGTGAATGTGCTAAGAACTATCACCAGAAAACCGTGTCCGTGAGAAAAAGATAGTACCAAAAGTTCGTGCAGTTTTACGCCAGTTTAATGTGTAAGAGTGCAAAGGGATTGCTATTAAAAACGTGTTCGTTAAGGAATGGAGCTCAAAAAGTGCGCGGTTAAGTGACCCATTAAAGTAATATGTGAACACATTTACCTTCTAAATACGTACATAAAAACACGACCTGTATTGGAATAATACGTCTTCGCCCCTTATCGAGATCATGTAAATAAGCGTGAGATAAGAAATCCAATATAGGTCGTATTGCTTTTAAGTGCCACCCTTATAGTCGGTTAGATTTATGTGCCAGGTATCATTCAGTTAATATATTGTGCAAACTGTCACATCACGCGAATCTCTTTATTAAAGAGGATTTTCTATAAATCCAATCGCCTTACCGTTGCCATCGTAGCGTTCACCGGAGACATGTTCAGCCACGCCGACATCTTGTTCCTTATTGGATAAAGAATATTTTTTAATAATATATCTAGCATATACTTTAATTTCTGTAGAATAAGGTAGGTTTCCCTCGAGAATTATTTATATTTTGCTAGTTCTTGAAAAAGTTTGTATGCCGTGAAAATTACATAACATTCTTCTCAAATAAAAACCTATAGGTATTTGGTTCTCTTATTAAAAGTTTAAAGAATATAATTCACGCTATTATTATAGGTGTATGTAAAAGTAATTCCGTCTGTCTGATTGCTTGAACTTTTTATGTCTAATCCTCTGAACAATGATATTTAGAATACTTAGCATAATTTTATTTTGAATGTACAGAAAAGAACGTACGAAGTTGGGAGAAAAGCTAGTTGTAAAATACAATTTATTATTTCGCTTTTAAAACAAACTCCAAACAATTGGTTGTCGGTATCCACAGTAGGTACCACTTTTATAAATGCTACGATAGAACAATATAGAAAAGGATCGCTAGAGGCAACATATCGAAACGAATTTCTGTTTGTATTGCGAATTGCTCGGCAAATTTCACTTAAAGCAAACAAGTTTCAGCTTTGTGTTACGAAAGTTTATATTAACATCAAATGAGAACCAAACACCTTGTGGCACCTTTAAGCTTATCAAACTCCCTGTATATAAATTGACAAACTACAATTATTAGTGACTGATTGGAAGCTTAAATTATTAACGGTTCTGTATAACGTAACGCCCTCAATTTGTTGAGTTAATTAATATGCCGATCTTAGTACAATTTTGAAAAGCGATAGCTCACTCGGCTCTTGAAATGTCGCAACACGTAATGCGACAAAATTGGCGAATTCAATTTATATAAATTGACGGACGACCCGCTAAAGGCTTTCTAATTCTTTAACAAATGTATTTCAACAGCGGCTGTTAGTCCCACAAAATTACCTATTTCGGAAATAGTATCAACGAATTAAGTTAGTATTGGGAAAAGAAAATACACTTTAATATTGTTTTGTAATTTTCTTTTTTATAACAAAGTATTTACTGTAAGAGAACAATGACGATACTGTGATTTTAAAATATATATTGGTTGTAGTTTGTTATAGTTTATTTTCTATTTGATTGTTTTCTTTGCATCCGCAATTACGGTCTGTCGGTACACCGTGGGGTTTTAGTCCGTGCGAGTCGGACATAGCCACCCTACCCCCCGGGAGGGTGGCGTATCTATAAGGGATTTCACCACATTAATAAATAAATAAAAAAAGGTGAGGTATTAATATTTCACAATTATAACAATCATTCTTACGATATTTCCCTTTACAAAAAGATCACATACATTGTAAAATTCAATACGAGTCGATTGAAACATTCCTCAAGTTCGCAATGAATTTATAATTTTTAATCAATCATAAAAATTATCGTACCTGATGTGGGTCTGCATTGCAGAAGACAAGTATGGTGGCTAAAGCCATGACCAGCGCTGCGCCGGTGCCTCCCATCATTGTACCTAACAAAGAAGTTTAGCAATTTAAAAAATCATTTTACTTTGTTATTGAGCTATAGATATACACCTCTTTCAGAAATGTCAGAGATACATAGTTATTAACTAATATACTCAATTCTATGTTGTGTTCAACTCTCATTTCTGAGCACGATAAGTGCACATCTAAGTGTACATCTAAGCAGTTTGGTTATACGCCATAAAAGATCAAAACCTTTTTTTATCCAAGTACGTATGTATTATGTGGTAATATGTTAGTTATCACGTGTTAAACATTTTCAAATTTCATTATTAAAGCATTAAACAGCCTAACAATACTCTGTTATTATCTATATGTAGATAGTGTTGAGGCTCCAATGGTACTATCACTGTGGCATTCATAAAATACGTAACATAAAAGGCAACATAAAAGACGTAAACCCATAGATAATAACTTCTAATGGATGATTTTTATCGATAGATTGTTTGTCCCACTACGCATGCATATGAATGCCACGGTGATAGTACCATTGGGATATCTACACTATCTACATATAGATAGCTAGGTTTGCCCGCGACTTCGTCCGCGTGGAATAGTAACTTTGGGCTAACGCTAACACGCAGTGGAAGCTCTCAAGAGGAAAAAATACCCCGATTTTGAAACATTCATTATTGGTGCTCCGCTCCTATTGGTCTTAGCGTGATGATATATAGTCTTCCTCGATAAATGAGCTATATAACACTGAAATAATTTTTCAAATCGGACCAATAGTTCCTGAGATTACCCCGTACAACGTCACAAACTCACAAACTTTACCTCTTTATAATATTAGTATAGATGACACAGCATTGTTAATTTAATAGAATTATTTTTATCTAGTCACGATTATTGTGGAGTTAAACAAGTTTATTAATGTTTTTATTGTTGAGTTGATAAAAACATATCACTATTTATTTCACTATAAGTATTACTTATAAAAGTGTATTTTTTTTATGTCAAAAGGCTGCAAACGAACAGGTAGGTCACCTGATGTTAAATGATCACCACCGTCCATAGACACTAGCACCACCAGGGAAGTCGCAAGTGCGTTCAGCCTGTGTATGGGGGAGGGGCAGGGAAGGGGGGGAAGGAGGTGGGCCTCTGGCACTCTCACTGACCGAACGAAAGCATAGTTACTTCACGTCGGTGTTCTGTGAGAGGGTGGTACTACCCCGGACGAGCAGACCCATTCATGCTGAAACTAGTAATAGCTACAGCGTGGCTCTACCACCTTCAATCTATCATGATAAAACAAATGCTAGAAATGTCAGCTACTGCTGTTCACTAATGTAAACATTTGTTCAATCAGACAATACTTTCCAGTTTCTATTCACATCACGAATGTAGAGTTTCAATGGCTACCAACATTTCTATGATATACTTTTATCCAGTTTTAAAAAGAAGCCTACGTATTAAACATAATATACATATCATTTAAGCTTTCAGCCACGTTATCCCGTTTCCGTATTAAAGTAAACCCCGGCTTCTGTTATTTTTCATTATCTTGTATAATTATTGTTCATAAAAATGTAATATAGTATTCCCTACTTATAGACACGGCCATTTAATTCTTAACCAAACAGCTTGTCTTATGGAGAACTGAACGGTTAATATATGTAAATTAAATAGCAGATGTAAGCCGTTGTGTGCGCATCACTGAAAAACTACTGGTAAGTGCAATAATTTTGCTTTTGTTTTAATTTTAAATACTTGGACATTATCTAAAAAATATCACAATAGTTTAATTTAATATAAAGTTTTAAGAAACTATGCTTTTACGAGTCTACCATTTTCATAGCACTACGCGTTCAGCAATGTGTGCTTTCTTGCCATGAACAAGTGGGGCAAGCGGTGCTGTGTTTATGTCATTATGTTTTTTTTTCTCCTCTGTGCACAAAAATATTTTGTTAACTTAATAATAAATCCAACGCAATATTTTACGCTTAAATAATATTATATACATCAGAATGTGAGGCTGTTTGTTACGCTTTAACAACAGAAAAAAGGTAATTAATACCTATACAGAAAAACAGTACTGTTCTCGAGAGATAAGTCAAATCTACATTGAAGCGAGCGAAATCGCGAGTAAAAGTTATATATAGATATTTAAAACTCCAACCTAGTACTGACAATTATGCTTAATACGAAATATCATATACGGTAATAGAACCCGCGACACCTCGGCCCAAGAGTGGAATAAAAAAAATATTTATTCAATTTACTTCCTGAGAAGGCGTTAATGAACGTCAAAACTACCACCGGTTCGGAAAACAACCAAGTCATTGAGAAGAACCGGCAAGAAACTCGATCGAGTTTATCTTTTTAACATATACTACTCATATCATACATATATAAATATATACATATTTTGTAGGTATGCTGAAGCTATTACTGGTTTCAGCATGAACGGGTCGGCTCGGCCCGAGTACTACTGCCCGCCCCACAGAAACATCGACGTGAATTAATAGTGCTGGCATTTCGTTCGGTCAGTGAGAGCGCCGGATACCCTCCTTCCCAATCCCCCAAACACAGGCTGGCAACGCACTTGTGACTCTCTTGGTGATTCTAGTGTCTATGGACGACGGTGATCACTTAACATCAGGTGACCCACCCGCCTGTTCGTTTGCCTCCTATGATATAAAAAAAAACATAATAGGAGTTATTATTACCAATGCGCCTTGAAGACTGTTACATTTTTATGTGTTACTTCTATAGTAATGGGTCAGCACTTTTATTAAACCGAATTTTGTTATTTGAATAGCGTTTGATATTTAAATTACTAATTTTGAACGTAGCCTTACATAACAAAGCTTCGTTGCTTAATTCTACACCCAAATATTATTTTGTTAAATTAGAATAAACATTTTAATATTTATTACAGCATTAAGTTTAAGTTACAGTTATATTTCTTGAAAATCGTCTCTACCATTCGTACATACCCATTTCAAACTATTATAGTATTTTGTACTAAAATTATTTGTGAGGCTCTGTTGTATTGTAATCAAAGTTAACAAAGAAAATTGTAGGAATATTTTACACATTCAAAATTTTTAATGATTTTAATGAATCGCCAATAATCGAAACATTGAAGTACAATTTCTCTCTCCATTTTTATTTCATTTTGGTTCATGACTATTACTTATAGAAAGACGAGAGTTTTTCATTGGGTTTTTAAAATTCTAAGCATTTATAGTGCTACTCCACTTTGGGGTGACTACAAGTTCATGAAACTATATTATGTTTAAGAGACCTCGTTCGATACATATTATACATATTATAACCAATAAAATAAAACATAAATATTCAATAAGCTTTATACTCTATAGTATTTTACAAAAGAATGTCTACGAAATATAAAAACAAGGTGTGTCATATAGACACACTATATAAGTGAAACTTTTTTATAACAGGGAAACATTTTAATTTAAAAAAATATAACAAAAAGCCAACGTCACGCGACATTGCCAGGCGGTCACTCATCCAAGTACTGACCACGCATGACGTTACTTAACTTCGGTTATCAGACGAGACCCGCTGTTTTTAACACTCTACCCAACACAGTGTTTATGTCCACCACTTTTAATCACACAAAAAGGTTGCTGATCAGAATTTCAACATAAGTAGTTTCATTTCAAAAACCGTCTCAAAATATAGATTATAATATATATTATGTAGGTACAAGTAATCAATATGAAATTTACGTCTATAGATGTTATATCTTGACTGTAACTTGGTAACATAATAACGTACATAAAATGCAATAATCTTATATTGCATCGAGATGCCTGAGAATGATATAGAGCAAAATACGGTATTTGAAATCACTCATAATATACAGTATGATATTGAACATTTCAAAGTTGGCGTAGCTTTATCACCATTGGATATTAAATTCCGGTCATATTATTTACATATATATCTTATATAAAGCATGTATTTGTATGTAATATTTGTCGAAGGAGTATTTAATCCTTTAAAATAGTTACTCTATCTAAACAATTAGATTATTAAACGATTGTCTAAGTTATCATTATAATTTCAGTGTTAGTGTAATTCTAGCTATTTCAGATACGGATATTTAATTCCACATTAAGCATATTATTGCCTTATAATAACTAAATAACTGATATACATGTATATATAGCTATTTAACACCAAGACACCGAATTGAAAATACTGTGCATCATACAAAAATCAGACTCGTGCGGGGGGACTGGTGACCCTGCGACTCAATAATTATATACTCCCTACAACGCTTGTCAAATATGTTATCAGTAGGAATTCGATTTGATTATAATAGGAAATAGCATTTGGATTTAATGGTGATAATGGTAGGCGATGAATAAATGCTATTGGTTCTCTTTACTATTTCCAGTTAAGATTATAAAGACATCAACGCGTCGATTATCCAATATCCGTAGCTCTCATCCTAACCGCTGCTTATTCGTAGAACTAATCAGCGACTACAAAAGACTGCAAGTATCTCGTAACGTTTTATTTTGTATATTGTTCCCTTTTGTTTTCGTTTTGTGAATAAATATCGGTTTGTTTTTTTCTTCTCATAATTATGTCGAATAAACATTTCGATGTACGCTATGTTGTCGTAAAGTTTAACTATTCACTTGAACCACAAGACCTTGTTATCTCTTTTAAATCAAAAACAACAGTGGTATAACGGCATGTTTATTTATTACAGTATGTCTTTATGAATCTTCTACACAGTACTAATAGATATAAAATATTATTGACAAAAGAATTGTTCTCGTGTATTTTAGATTATACCTCTTGGCTGTGTCGTAGTCCGGTGAAGCTGTTAAGACGTTGCTAGGTCAATAACGTAATCAGTTCGAGAAAAAATACTCTTGGCTGTAATTTTTAAATTTGAAAGTATTTCAAAAACCAACCTTTTTTCTTATATTTACGTTTAGATTTCTTTCCGAGAATATTGTAGTCCGGTGAAGCTGTTAAGACCTTGCTAGGTCAAAAGCGTAGTCAGTTCGATCAATAATTACAATACATTAATCAGGTTTTTTTGTAATAATACCTTATTCATTTCATTTCTTTAATCGACTATAAAAAATTGGACTTACATTATAAAAAGTGCCCATTTCGTTTATTTGACATTTTAAAACCGTAATCGATATTTTATTCGACACGTGTATAGACAACAATTTTTTTTTAATTCTCAAAATAAGATAAGTTCTGAAAAAACATTTCTAATGAATACTTAAGAATGAATCGTAATATATAATAATAGGAAAAATGTTGAGTATATTTGTTAAGTATAAACAAGCGATTTGCGGTAAGGTCTAAGAAATAACCTTCTTCGATTCTCTTACACGTGCAAAGTAATCATAACCCACGAATGGGTTAAGCCAATTTTTTATCTAAATATAGACTATTCAACTTGATGACTGCCAGTCGCATTCTTATTAACGATTAATGTATTTTTAGATATAATGTTTTTCAGTATATCTATATATCTTTATAACTTGGTAAATAGATAATAGTCTATATATTGATTGTTATATGAGTTACACCTACACGTGGATTTTTTTACACTTTTTAGACATTATTGGATTGGGCGTTCCCAGTCCTAAATATGTAACATTAATTATTAACATTTTAAGCTTTCGTATGATAAAAAATAGACGAATTGTAAATTTGGAATATACCTTAGTTATTATGTTTTAAAATCTATAGTTATTTTTGTAATAATATGAAATAACATAATTTATATTTTAACATTATTTAATGAAACTATGTAACATAGTCACTCAAATAATTGTCTCACAGAAACAATTGTACTAAAATTTTATGAGCATATTTTATAATTAAGCTTGTCCAGAATGGAAAATGATAGAAATTTCCTTTTTGTTATTTCATATTTGAAAAGTGAGTTTTATGGTTCTGAAATTATGAAATTAGAAAAAAACGATTATTTAAAAGGAATTATATAATCGATTGAATTTTGGGTTATTTTTACGACATATCCAATCCATTCTTTTAATAATATATTAATTTTATCGATTATAGACATATACTAGTGATTTTTTTCTTTAAAGAAATCAAGTACTCAACACGCAGAAGTCCCCGTAGTTTGAGCTAGTTGATTACAATATGTAACTTCTTTTTAAATTGGTGTATCTTTATGATACTGAATAGTTTTTAACTTTAAAATTTTCGAATTAATATCCTTTAACTTGATTTAACTTTTAAATTCGTGTAATTCATAATTGATAAGTCAACTAGAATAAAACAAAAGTGAATTATATTCTGTTCGAAAAATCTTGTTCCGAAATACAGTGAAGTCAATAAAATAAATATTATATAGAAAAGAAAATTTCATATAATATAACTGAATTCAAATGCGTTTTTGTATATTTGTTTTTGTAATTATCAGCAGTATACTTTTTAATATTATATAGAAATTCTAACAAAAAGGGAATTAAAAAAATATATATTTCAAGTTAAAAAATATCATAGAGCGATATAACTTGGTAATTATATTTAAAAAATCGTTATATGTTGAAAATAATATCTTTCCTATTCAAATAATTTTTTAAAACTATAAGGATACTATATTAAATTATATATATTGTTATAACGTCGCTGTTTAAGGAAACGAGAAGTCTATTCAACTTTGAACAAATTACTCAGCCACGTGTAACTGGGTATGACTTATATGTAAAAAGATTTATATGAATCATTTCTTTATAATTTATGTAGAATTTATTAGGAAATGTAAAAAGATATGTATATAATTCATAAATGTAGTTATAACATAACCAAATATATATATATATATGCGTATTACACAGAAAAAGCAGGATATGTTTTAATAAAAAAATGACCCACCTGTTTGGATGTCAGATAGAGTGGAAGCGGTTGTCAGTGCCAGTGGTTGTTGTGCGCTATGACTCTGAAAGGTTTCTACCGGCTTATATATCCGTTGAGTGAAGCTCGCGGGCGATGGGCGGGCGGCCCGCCCGACTGCGACTTGCTCGATCTCGTGACATATCTACCAACCAGTCGTTAGATTTTTTTTTAAACTATATTATTTTTTATTGAAAAATACAAGATCACATGATTGTTATTCTTTTATAAATCTGTGATTTAAGATATTTTCTTTTCATATTTTTTTTTTGTTTATCTATATAAAGAATTAGGGGCTTTGCTGGAATGTGATATACTAATATAGGGTCATAAGGATATAAACGATTTAGATCCCTTTGCGCTTTGATGTTTACATCTAAATCATAAATTATACGTAAGAATCTTTACATAAACAACTTCTATTTTGTTCTTCTAAGGTATTCATCATAGTAATATGCTGCAAAGTGTAATTTGAATTTACGTTATAGATAAAGTATCTAATTGGTTAAGAAATAATATTATATTGGTCAAAGTACTGTCGCAAATAACCCACTATTTTTTTACAGTGTGTAAAAGATAAAAATGATTAATATGAGTTATCTTCAGGAGATATTCATATACTATCTGTAATACATTATTTTTATGTATCTCATAAAGTTATGTCAACGTTACCAATGTACGCGCCCGAAAACTCCTTACGACTTTATTAGAATACATTTACATTTGTCTAAGCTTTATAAATATAATATACGTGTGTATAGTATACATATAAACCTTCCAGAAGAAATTGCCGAAATGATAATGGAAACCCTAACAAAATCCATTGTGTACCTAGTTTAGAAGAACTCATGAAATACTCATACAAAAGCAAAAAGCGACTTCGTTTTGTAAAAAAAAAATATTATGTATTGTACTTAAAAATGTCAAGATCTTGGGGCAAAGTAAATAGTACGCGTCGAGTCATAGTTATTCTTATATCTATAACATAATATAATGTATATACATTATATTATATCTTCTAAAATGTAGAGAAAGAATAAAGTCTCACTTTTTAACCCTCTCTCATTTCCATATTAATTAACGTACATTTTTATGACCACAATCTCAATGTTGTGACAATATTAAACACTTTACATCTGAAGATACAGTCGGCCTTAGGCGTAGCTACTGGAACACATCAACAGATGCATGATGTTAGAACTTTAATCGGAGGGTGGAACTCCAGTTACTATTATAAGAAACTATCCTATGGTTCCGAAACACGATGTTTCCGATCACCGGATTGTAACGTACAATTATCAATTCAAAGCCAGGTCGATCAGCCATCACGATTTTTAAATTAATACCAACAGTAACTGGATACACATTCAATCTCCATAATTGAAATAATGTCCGAGGACATATATTTATTGTGCAGAGAACATAGCTTTTGCCCGTTACGCTCACGTTCACATAGATTTTATTTGTCTTTCGGGAACAATAATTTTTCTTTGTCGAATGAAATATCTTCTCTGCCTTTCTGTCAAAGTGTATGCAAAATTTCATAGTGATCAGTTCAGTACTTACAGCGTGAAAGCATAACAAACTTACATTCGCATTTATAATATTAATAAGGATTTCACCCATAGCATAAATCAATAATAAAACTAGTACTAACATCTCTAATATATAAAAATCTTGTATCACGCTGTTTGTCACGCTCTTTCGAAACGGCTGAATCGAATTTTATGAAACTTTAAATGTATATTTGGTAGGTGTAAGAATAGGTCGTAAAGTATATTTTTTACCTCTAAATGGTCAGAGTGTCTTTATCCGGATTTATTATCAATTATTTTGTCAAATTTTCTATTATCTATTTTTTTTATTTGCCATCAAAACTACTTATAACCCCATAATTTCACCCTCTTAACCCCTCATCTTTTATTCGTGATTTCTGGATTAACAATGTCTAAATGATTCAACGGTCGTTCGTATTTCAAATAAAACGAAATTATAGATGATAATGAATCACAGATGGCGCTACGTCCGCCTCATTAAAATTTCTTCCACACACACGTAAGTCATTCAGTAAAACAAGCTAGATATGTGTTTGAGTAACTCCCTGAATTGTTTGGTTGACAATTGGAAACGGTGGGAGTCTCTATATCCGGGTTCTAGGTATTTTAGGATTTTTCGAGTTTGAAAATACAATTGGAACCGGTTAACCGATTTCAAGCAGACGAAGTTGCGCGAGTTAGCTAGTAATATAAAATATTATTTTATTTTTCAGTGTATTAGCAACATTTTTGTGAAACACGTTTCAGTGCTATCTTCCGTGAAATATAAAATGTTAACAAGCCCTCTTGTCCCCTAGCCCTCCTCACATGGCTTATGAAGCGGCTGTGAATTAATGGACCCTTATTACCTCCACTTGTTTAAGGATTCATTTTAAATATTCATGTGTTGATAAAATGCTTCTACACTCCACTGTAAGTATATTGTGAGTACATTTTAAAGGCGTGGGTGATGAGTTGCATACATAACCATGCGATTGACAGCTATGCAACTGACAATATTACATTTCTCGGAATATTTCTTTTCTTATTAATATTTTTATATGACATCCTATATTAAGCCGTATATTAAATATTTATCATGAAAATATGACTAGACAGATTTACTATAACACCTACCTATATGTTGTATTTAATATTCAAGTCACTCGCCTAACATTTTTACTATATATCTTTTTTTTTATACAGCACATGTCACTTCACATAAAAATCATTTCAGCTGTTTTGCAGATTATCCCAGATAAATAAAAAACATTTCAATATAACTTATATCAAATCAAATCACTCTACTAAATACTCGATATTTTTTTAAATACATTATATGAGGCAAACGAACAGCTAGGTCACCGGATGTTAAGTGATCACCACGGTCCATAGACACTTGCAACACCAGGGTAGTAGCAAGTGCGTTGCCAGCCTGTGTTTGGGGGAACGATGGAGTGGGGAGGGAGGTGGGGGGGGGGGGGGGGTGACGATGGAAGAGGTGCAAGCACTGTTACTTCAGGTCGGTTTTCCGCGAGAGGATGGTACTACTCCGGACGAGCCATTCATGCTGAAACCAGTAATAGCTTCAGCGTGGCTCTACCACTTACGAATTTTAATAATTTTGTCGATGTTTATTTCGTACAATGAATGATATATTTAATGTTTTTACAATAAATCTATTATAGTATAAGATTTATTTAAGGAGAATGTGTGCAGAGGATGCTCGACTCCATCAATATTCCTTTAAGCTTATGAGAGCAATGTTAAATAACTTGTCCGTTATTTATACATATGATAAGAATGTAAATCTGATGTGTCTGTACATTTTAGTTTTTTGTGAAAAAAAATGTTGCAGGTATCTTGGAATAAGCAATAAAATACATTGCAATCTTTTTTACATATGTCTGTCTGTTTGGCTACCTGTCTGTTTGTCTGTTTGCTTGAACGTCCATGCACTGCTAAATTACTGCGTTGACGATAAAACCATAAAGTATATTCTCGAGTAAAATTTAGTCGTCATTAAAATGGGTACATTCTATCAAAAGTTATTGTAATTTTAATGACGACGCCACTTAAGTACGAGAGTTAAGTAGATAAGTAAATAGACTTAATACATTGAGATAAGTTTATTAGTCACTTTTTTTTACATTAGGCTCCACGTGGACGGAGTTGCGGGCACAGCTAGTGAAAATAGTATTCTTGGCGTTTAATTACAGTATAGTAAAAAAATAATAAGTATTCTATACAATTAAAAAACAAATGTCGAATGTATTTACAGCACGGCTGCACCTATTTGAGTATTTCTTCTTTGTTGTGTGTGTATAGGACAGATTTTATATGCAAGAAAGTGTTAAAGTAATTGAAAAAGTTAGGTTAAAAGTCTCCGTATAAAACACGAATGAGTGAGATAGAAGACAATATGGAGATCTTCAAAATATTAACAGAATTGAGAGAGAGACCATTCAGTTGTTCTGATGCCATTTAATTTCATTACAATATTAAAAAGGAGATTTAATCTACTTTTTTTTTATTAGTACACCCGTGGGTAGCTGGGCGGGCGACTTGTTTATAATATTTTTTATACTCGGTCCTACTTTCGATAACAACTTCTGCGAAATTTGTTTTGCAGGACATATTAGTACTAAAACGGTAATGTCTTAGTGGTAGATCGTTCGGACACAGAGTCAATCGACATAGCTTTGAATGCGTGCAATTAGATGAAGGTTTGGGTGAAGCCATACATCGGGATGAAACCATAGTATGGTGGTGGTTATGACCAACTGAATAGCTACTGGTAGTTATTTTATTGGTAGTTAGTTTTGTTGCAATCCGCGAGTGCACCTCCTGTTCCTCCCACGCCTAGAATCCTTTTCCGTAACATACTGCTAGAGGGCAGGCGCTGGGATTTGCGCCGCTGTTATCGTTTTCGCCGCGCAATTAGTGAACGCTCTGCGTCGCGAACAAGTACGCAAGCCGCGTCGCAAGTGAATACATGTAGTGACCCGCCTAGTCGCTGGATACGGACGCAATGCCATATTATCAGGCGCTATGAATAAAAACTATCTCCATCGCAAGCGCTGCAACGACCTAGGTCGGCCGCACGTCTGTCAAGTAAGTGTTTATGTTTCTATTTCCCAGCTCAGTCGATTATAATAGGTCTTTTTTACCTATGAAATTGCCGTTCTGCAGTACTGGCCATTTCAAATCAAAATAACTTTTGTTTGGCTAAGAATTCAAATTAATTTTATTTTAAAAACATGGAATGCTTTTTCCAAAACTAGTCATTTGTTTATTGATTAGTGTTACATTTTCATCGCATTTCAATGTATAGTAATTATGGAATATGAGTATCGTCGTGGCAGCAACGCGTTACAAGCGGCACGCAACATCAACGACGTTTACGGAGCTAACACTACAAACCAACGCTCCACCTGTTATTGGTTTGCTCGCTTCCGTTCTGGGAATTTCGACCTGAATAATGAATCTCGCGGTCGTCCGAAGACTTTGGACGACAATGACGAATGAAAGGCGATTGTGGAAGCTGATGATACACACTCTATGGCTGAATTAACAGCAGCTTTCGACGTTAGCGTCAAAACAATATTGGTCCATTTGCGTCAAATTGGCAAGGTAAAGCTTGACAAATGGATGCCCCACGAACTCAATGATCGCCAGCGCGAAGTACGCGTCGAGACGTGCCTTGCACTGCTCAACAGACACACAAACGAAGGAATTTTGAACCGCATTGTTACCTGCGATGAAAAATGGATTCTGTTTCATAACCGCAAGCGCTCAGCAAGTTGGTTGGATCCTGGTTCAGTACCTAAACAATGCCCTAAACGAAAACTTACCCCTAGAAAAGTGATGGTCACTGTTTGGTGGTCTAGCGCTGGTGTGATTCATTACAGCTTCTTACCAAACGGGGTGAGCATTATTGCAGATGTGTACTGTGAAGAACTGAACACAATGATGGAGAAGCTGGCATATCTCCAACCAGCATTGGTCAATCGCTCGTCTCCGATGCTCCCGCACGACAATGTGCGACCTCATACTGCACAGCAGACGGTCTTCAAGTTGCAAGAACTGGGGTTGGAAGTTCTCCGTCATCCGCCCTACTCACCAGACCTTGCGCCTACAGACTACTACTTTTTCCAGAATTTGGATAACTCCTTGGTTTTCTATAGCGCGTACACTACATCCCTCAAGAGTTGAAGTGTCAACTCAACCTTTTTGTGTTACAAAAAGTAGTGGGGCTAAACACTATGTCGTATAGAGTGGGAGCAGTGTCTCGCTTGCCTTCGGATATTAGAGAATAGTGAGACATACGCTCTTCTCGCTTTCTATCTTTCTTGTTGTCTGTGGCTGCGTGTACTGCAATTCTGATCGACAACCTTTTTGTGTAACGAAAAGTGGTGGGTGTAAACACTGTGTTGGGTATATTGTTGAAAACAGCGGGTCTCGTCCGATCACCGAAGTTAAGTGATGTCACGCGGTCAGTACTTATATGGGTGACCGCTTGGGAACATCGTGTGACATTGACTTTTATTGTAATTTTTTACTTAAAATGTCTCCCTGTAATACAACAGTTTTACTTCTATCATGTGTCTGCACGACACACCTTGTTTTTGTTAGTTTACAGATTTTCAAAAAAACAGTTGAAGTATTTAATATCTATTTTAAATATAATCATAATTATAGCAGCATTATCAACTTTTCGAGTTAAAATAAATTATATAAATATCTTTTTTTTTATTGTCGCACGGCAAAATGACTGCACTATGCCTGATGGTAAGCACAGTACAATCCAAAAACAATAGCGACCACCGAGTGACACACTATCCATCGCCAGTCGCCACTGTCATGCCGGCCTGCGAAAAGCTGGATCTGCACAGGCTGATACCGAAACGCAACCGGCAGAAGCGAATCACTATGACGGGCTTTTTCGCCATATACATAGTGGTTGCGACCCAGTCAGGCTGTAAAACACTACCACCCCGCTTTCACCATTGCCTCGTTCGTTATTCAGCAGGGTGCACCACGTGCTGGTGAGGTTGGTTTGGGTGTCTCAGGCCTTATGATGTTATTCGACACCCCTTACACCCTATCCTCACAAAAATTTTATAAGACGATAAAAATCGTTTTGATTGCAAACACATAGCATCATGAAAACAAAATTTCGCTCATTAACTAAATGAGATGCTGGGCTGCCAATAGTGCCAAGTTATTTAATAACTTTGTGTATATGAAATGATAAATAATTAGATATACAAACTAGTAATATAATATAAGCCAACAAAGCTTAATTTAATTATTAACGAATGAAACCGTAACGTGTAAACGTTAGTGAACTAACGTAGGGAATGCGATGTAAAATGATGCTCCAAGTTCCGCAAAGTTTACTTTACATTTGAATTGTTATCTTTGTATTAAATTATATGATCTGGCAGCCCGCATGCGAAAGCTAGGTGAAGGAACTTGAGCGAGTACGTTCCAAACAAAACTATTAATAATTTTCCTACTGAAGCATATATTTCTGAATCTGTTTTGTTCCAAAAGTTACCTATTGGACCTGAGAGTTACTGTGTTGTCCTGCATATGCCAACCACACCGCTTACACTACTTTTTCACGGCAAGAAAATAAAAACCAATTATTCTTTATTCAATTTAGGCCCTCAGAAGGCACTTATGAACGTCAAAACTACAACCGATTCGGAAAACAACCCAGTCATCGAGAAGAACTCGATCTGGTTTATCTTTTCACTATACATAACATATTTTTTAATTATTACACCACATAATATACAGTTACATTCGTTTTTGGTGGATGCATAGAGAGAGGCCTCCTTTCCAGACGTCACCATTTTAACATATTGATCCACCCTATAATAGCCTTTATATATTAAGACCCGCTTGACATAACACTTGAACTTACTACTTTCCTCGTTACTACTTACTTAAAATAAGATCGCTTATCGTAAAAATACTATATTCAGTTTAGGCCCTAATAAGGCACTTATGAACGTCAAAACTACCACCGGTTCGGAAACAACCCAGTCATCGAGAAGAACCGAAAAGAAACTCGATCGGGTACATGTTTTTAACATACCTATATATTTCCAATACATCATACAATCATTTTAGTGGACGCACAGAAAGGAGTCAATTCCAGACATCACCATCGTTCACATATTGGTACACTCTATAATAGCCTATAAACACCAAAACCCACTTGACATGACGCTTAAACTTACAGTCCGGCAAATTGGTAACATGCTTCGGGACTTTATTGTAAAGCTTAACACTATTACCCAAAAAAACTATTACTGGTTTTGCTAAGTCTAAAACATAGGACGACTAGTTTATTCAATTTTCTAGCATTTAGGTCACACCGGTCTTTTACAAAATGCCCGTACAAGCTAACCGTACGTTATATAACGATATCATAATAATACTTTTGTACCGCCTCACACGGTAAAGGCATGCACAAAAATGTAAGCATCAAGGATCATGTGGTCCAATTAGCTGTAAGCCTGGCTCGAACGGAAAAGATGTAGAGGCCGCCCATCTTCGCCATGGTAGTCTCAAATATTGCGAAAGAGCTCAAGAAAGACCACTTGCAAGAATCGACATCCCAAGACAGATTGGCTTGGGAGTAAATATGTGAGGAAACCCGACCCCAAGTAACGGGAAAAGAGATGGATAAGGAAGTATAGAAGATAGAGATAATTCTTTTTTAAACAAGGACCAAGACGTAGTAGGTCTAAGAAGTAAAAAAAAAGATCGATGCCTGTTTTGCGTGATGCAAGTACAACGGAAGATTTCTGTAGTTTTATTAATAGAGTATTAATAGATTTACCACAGCAATATTTTATTTTCTATAACGCTCAATATAACGTCATATTTAAACACAGAATATTTAAATATCCATTTTTCATTTTGCAATAAAAAAACATCTAGTGTCAGCATATTTTTTAAGATACTTGACATTAAATGGTCACTTCTATCACTATCGTCCGTATTCGTCCATAACCACATCAAAGAGAACTTCTGCCACCACCGACGTTAGGCACTAATAGGTAGATTGGTACTCCTTGAAATTCAATTGGAACGGCACCCTTATGTACCACTGCGTACTAATTGATGTGAACTATATGAACACAGCGAGGTATACTACAGTATTATTTTTTCTCATAAATGAATTTTATATATATAGGTACAGGCAAAACAAATTTTGAGTCCTCTTAACGGGTATTCAAACCATATAAATTGAATTCATGTTATACATATCGCGTGCTAAATGTAAAAGGAGCGTACTACAGGAGTTAGAGAGGGTTGTAAGTTACAAGGCTGGGTAATTTTTTTGCAATGTTTTTTTTTATTATTTGCTTACAAATAGCCCTATCCGACAGAAGTGAAAACTCAAAACAACGAAATACCTGTGTGTCCTTTTGAGTTTTTAAATTAATTATAGTGTGGATGACAATATTTAAATTTTAGAATTTATTTACTGCAATTATTAACATTAGTGTGGTTTCCATATTTATTGGTACTTGGAGCAATAATTATATACATTATTATAAAATCTAATAATCAATCAAACGTATGATGAGCTGCAAAATATCTAATGTATACAGGCCCTATACTACGCGGCACTAGTGTGACGCAAGCCGCGCAAGGGCAACACGGTTGGTCACGCTTACTGGCATGTCATTACGGTAAATTATAAATTTATTTAGTTTATTTATTATAAAGTTATCACTTAAAAAAATTCATATACGTCCTATTTCTAATCCTAACTTATATAAATGGGAAAGTGTGTCTAGTTGTTGGTTTGTTATGATTCCACGCTTTAGCTACACAACCGATTACCATGAAATTTTGCATACACATTGTTACAGTAAAGGTAACTTATAGGGTAACTAACAGGGTAACTTCATTAAAAAAATGTACTGTTCCTGAATGATAGACAAAATCTACAAAAGCTTGTTGCTATTATAGTCACTTTTAGGTAAATATGTTAATAGATCTCAGGGTTTTAGTAAATTTACGTCAAGAAAT